>JACAXG010000081.1:2920743-3025384 GCA_018881555.1 Amblyornis subalaris | reverse complement strand
GGGAGATGGAGCAGGCCCAGGGAGATGGAGCAGGCCCGGGGAGATGGAGCAGGCCCAGGGAGATGGAGAACGCCCAAGGAGATGGAGCAGGCACAAGGAGATGGAGCAGGCACAGGGAGATGGAGCCGGCACAAGGAGATGGAGCAGGCACAGGGAGATGGAGCAGGCACAAGGAGATGGAGCTGGCACAAGGAGATGGAGCTGGCACAAGGAGATGGAGCAGGCCTGGGGAGATGGAGTAGGCCTGGGGAGATGGAGAAGGCATGGGGAGATGGGGCAGGCATAAGGAGCAGCTGGGGCTGAGCAGAGTGGCTCAAAGGCTCACCCAGCACTGGGGCCTGCAGGTTTGCTGGGAAACAGGGAGTTTGTCAGGCATACAGGGAGCTGGGAAAGAGAAGGCAGAGCAGCCCTTTGGACAGAAGGAACAGGACATGCTGTGCTCTGGGGAGAGGGGCTCTGAACAGCTCAGGGCACATCGAGAGTCCCCAGGGCCCAGCGAGCACTGCAGCATCGAGTCCAGCTCTGGGCCCTCAGCGCAGAGACACATGGGCCTGTTTGTGTGGGGCCAGAGGAGGCCACGGAGCTGCTCCGAGGGCTGGAGCTCTGGAGCCAGGCTGGGAGAGCTGGGCGTGTTCACCTGGAGAAGAGAAGGCACCGGGGAGACCTTAGAGCCCTTTCCAGTGCCTAAAGGGGCTCCAGGAGAGCTGGAGAGGGACTTAGGACGAGGGATGGAGTGACAGGACAAGGGCGAATGGCTTCCAGTGCCAGGGGGCAGGGTTAGATGGGATATTGGGGGGAAATTGTTCCCTGTGAGGGTGGGGAGGCCCTGGCACGGGTTGCCCAGAGAAGCTGTGCCTGCCCCATCCCTGAAGTGTCCAAGGCCAGGTTAGACAGGGTTTGAAGCCACCTGGGATAGTGGAAGGTGTCTCTGCCCACGGCAGAGGGGGTGGAACAGGATGAACTTTGAAGTCCCTTTCAACCTAAACCAACGGGTTAATGCTTGCAATGAAAACCAACCAAGTGGTCTGGTGAAATAAAGATTAAAACATCTCCGTGGAAGGTGAGGAGCCAGCCCCAGCCTGTGCTGTCTCATTTACCCGCTAATCGGCCCAATTACCTCAGGTATAAATGATCCTATGATAGATGTTGCCAGTTTAAATATGTTCATTCCTTGCTTGCCTTCCTATCTCCAGCTTACCTGAAGCTTCTCTGTGGTTCATCAGGAGTGCTTACACATCAGTGCTTGCACACCTGGCACACATCCTCCTTTTGCACTGACACCTCTGGTCTGTGGAACATCTGGGATGTGTTGTCCATTGTCTCTATTGAGTCATCACCAGGGACAGGCAGTGTGCCCTGGGTACTGGTGTGGGTAAGTGAGTGAGTTCATGAACCCCCACAAAAAAAGGCAATGAAAACACATTGGAGCTTACTCTATGGCTTTATAAGGCAAGAGTGTGTGTGTGGATTGTGGCTGTGAGCTGTGATTGTTATTTCTTTAGTGTCTACAATGTGCCCAGAACACAYGCTGGGGCAGCCAAGGCAGGATGTGCCTCTTCCTGAAAGCTCTCACAGCCCGAGATGGGCAGTGACTGCGTTTGAGAGGGGTGTGAAGGTGGAGTTAAGTTTCCRTGTTTGTCAGAATCTCTTCTGAGGGACGTCTCCTTATTGAAAGGTGGGTTCTGCAGTCGTTGCAGTGTGGGCAGAGAAAGGCAGGAGCAATCTGGGTGATATGTGACCAGCAGTGGCCCTGCTGGATTGCTACGGTCAATACAGGAAGTTTGGAGCTGACTCCAGCACCTGATGGGCGTAGCCAGGTAGGTATAGCCACTGCCAAGCTGCTGGACAAGCACAGCTCCAACCACCCACCAGTGCTGTGACCTCTTCACTTGGCAACACCACTGGGAATTCTGGAGGTGCTGGGGCATGGCAAGGGAGTCCCTCATCATCACCCCCTTGCAAGTGTTGCCAACCACCAGCTCAATGAATGGGAAGACAAGAAAGTGAAGTGTCAAGAGAAGAATGGACCCAGGGGATCRTCACGGACATGCTGGCCCAACTCAAGGTCATTGGGAGCTGAATGACCTCTGCACACCCCAGGAGAGAATTTCAGAAGCTGTAAAGAGAGGAAGCTGCTGCTTTTTACACACTGAGGAGGTGTCTGATGCAGTGGGGGCAGTTTGTGTGTCTTGTATCTACAAATGCCATCCTTGGGAGGATATACCAATTCATGCAGACACCTATTTTTCTCTATTACTTTCCAGTTCTGAAGCGACTGAAGTTTGCTAAACTTTTAGCTGTTAGCCTGATAAACCACACAACACTCTTGTCTTCCTGGGAGATGAATCCAGGGATCCTTCACACCATGGACACTCACAAGCATGAAAGCCTTTACATAAACTTCACAGMAACTCATTGCTCAAAACCAGCAAATAATGAATGAGAGACAAATGCAGGCAGTGAACTAGAGCAAAGTGGACTGTTCCTCGAGGATGATACATTCAACAGCTTGTGTGTGGTCTTTAAACCTTCCTCTCAAAAAAGTTATTGAGGTCATTGTACTGGGATAACCACATTGCATTTCATGGTTTTTTACTGCTAAGCAGAAAAGACTCGAATCTGACCAGCTGAGTTCCTCCTACTGACAGGAAAAAATCCATGTCTGTGATGTTCCCAGTAGCCATGCCTCATTTCTGACTTGCTCCCAGAACAGTGGTTGCAAATTCAAGTCCCTCCAGCTCTGGAGTGTAGAGAAATTCCTCCCTGGTTAAGGGYATCTACTCCTTGCACTTGTATTTTTGGGCAAGATGATCTCTGATAGGTCTCCCTGAGGGCTACACAAGTGTGTGCTGGGCCATGTGCACGGGGCTGTGGGGAGCAGAGATGCTCAGCTCTGCCTTGGTACCCCTGCYCTGATGGTGTGGGCCAGCTTGGGGGGCTGATTTTGCTGAATAAAAGTGAGAGGTGGGGACAGGGTCTTTTTTTTTTGCTTTCCAAGTGTAGGAAAACCACATCTCACCCAGCCTCATTCACACAAAATTTGGAACCAGTTATAGGGTCTTTCCACAGCCACAAGAGAAAACCAGAGTCCTCCAGAGAGTGATTCATCTCCCAGACAGGGCTCTGAGATAACAGAGATGATTCACCCCCTGGAGATGCTGATTGTTTTCCACCGAGCTGAGGTAACATCCAGACAGCTCCGGTCAGAGGAGACAAACCCACCTGGTCTGCCCGAGGGAGCCGTGGGCACGGCAGAGCCTTACCCACACTGAAGGAAGGTTGTGTAGCCAGGCCGTGGCGGTGACTCAGAAGAATTTGATCTCTTCCTGGCAGTAATTTAGGATCCTCCACTATGAGGGAAGGATGCAGCACCCCAGCCACAGCAGAGGCACAAAGACACCAGACTGCTGGTCCCAGCCACTCAACGTYCCCACTGCAAACCCGGCCCAGGCTGCTCCGAGGCAATGCCAAACCCCAGCGTGGCTCATCCTGCTGCTGTTCCCTGCCAGCTGCAAAGGGGAGGCAGGGGAGCTGCTGCTTGGCTCCTACCAACAGCACACTGACCARACCACAGTTTCTGCCCCTATAAAAGAGAGTGATGCCTGTTCTGCCAAGCGGATTTACCAATGGCTCTTGAAAATGCCTTATTGCCCTTCATTGCAGTAAAAACACTCGTGCTCTTCAGAGGCGCTGCGAACACGCCCTAAACAACACAGGGAGATGAGCTGGATGGCAAAGAAAGCTGCTGGGATGTGAAATAAGGTCCAGCCATGCACTTTGTTTCCCAATCCAGGATACTCTTGAAGCCAGACCTGGGATTTGGATCAGGCCTGTATAAGCAGARGAATGAGTCCAAAATCTGAATCTTGCCTGGATTTGTACTCTCATGCACCTTTTTCTCCTCAAACCTGGTCTGATCTTGCTAAGCTATTGCTGCCAGTCCTGGGGATGAACACAGATCTCCAGTGGCAGCTTTGCTGGGTGAAGTGGAGGGCAGAGCCAGCGAGCGGCAGGTTGGATGGCAGCCTGTGGTACACGGAACCAGAGAAATCTGGTCTGCTCAAAGTCTGCCGAAAACCAGTAACTCCTCTGAATCTGGCTAATCATTGCTGAACCAAATTGTGGGAAGTGGCCTCAGGAGAAGACCTCAGTCCCTTCCAGGGGCACCAGCCCACCTGAATCCAAACGGTATCCTCTCTTCCCTGTCTGTGCACTGGCTCAACTGCACAAGCTACAGGGGCCATTGTGCAATTTCAAAGTGACTCCCAGATTGTGCAAGCTGTACCTGGGAGGAAGGATCACGGCAGGGGAGCCAGAGAGGCTCCTGCTTCCACACAGCTRCTGAGGAATACTAACAGCAGCCAAAATCAGCAAGGACTCTCACTCACCATGGCTACATCACTGCGTGGAAATTACTGCAGCACATCYAGATGTGTGGCACATCTGCCTGCAGTATTCACTTGAATGTGGTAGATGTCTGCTCTTGGACCCTCCCAGACTATCTTCTTTGTAGAAATACTATTAAACCTTGAAGTGCCAAAATGGAGACCAGACTTCTGAAAACAGGAATGGGCACAAAACTCCCGTGACTCAGTTGTGCTGCTCTCCAGAGTTGGCTGCTGGGAAGAGGGGCCTCAGGGAAAAGGGAATTTTAGAGACGGGACAGGAAGGTTTTGAGCAGCAAGTGTCCTCTCACGTGGAAGGACAGCACGCTGCCTGCACTGCCATACCCATTCTGGGCTCCTTCTCCTGCCACAGAGATGCTTTCTGCTGCAAAGGTGTCCATAAGAGGTGAGATTCGAGGTCCTGTGCTCTCAGCAGCAGCAGCAGCAGCAATCACCAGGGAAATATTTGCAGTCACTTTGCTTCAGTCCCYCTCCAGATACACCATCAGAGCTACCCTGCTGCTCTTCCCTGACCTCCTTTTCCTTGTGCTCCAGAAAGACTCTGTAGCTGCTAAATCAGGCTACAGGGCTGAGCTGGTCTTGCCACAAGATAGCTCCTATGCCAACACACTGTAGGTCACTGCTCTGTTATATTGACTTCATAGATACCTGTTTTTTCCAGAGCTTTTATCCTCTAAACAAGCAATGGAAGCAACACCTTCCCTAAACCTCACAGAATCACGTGTGATTTATAGAGAAGAATATTGCTGTGAACAGCAAACTGTCAAATCTCAAACAGATCAAAGAAGTGAAATGAGGAATGAACTGAATGAGCTCTTCAGGCCATGTTGATTCCAGAGGAATTTTTTTCTTCCTTCTGTCATAAGAATTTATATGCTTGTGAGAATTTGGTCAGGTGGGAAGAGCTTTCCTCCTTTGCCTACATCAAAGTCCACATGTTCTCAAATTGCTATAAGTCATTTTTTGCATTTTAATCTCTGGCCATATGTACAAAAATAATTACCTGCCTTGAGGGACAGGGGATGAAGCAGCCTTTATTGCATTTCCACAGGAGTCCAAATGGTGGAAACCAGTGGGATGGAGGAAGTCGATTGTTTTAGTCAGAGGTACAATTAACCTGTATGCAGGGAGTTACATGTCAGGCTGATTTAGCACTTATTGATTATGGGCCAAGTGCAGCTGGAGTGAAATGAGAATATAATGGGAAATTGTGTCTGTAGCAAACATGACAATCCTTCCAATATTTTTAAGAACAATGTCTATGACACAGTTTGTCCTGCAGTTTGCCTCCTGTCAGTCTGTGAAGCCATCGAGTCCTTCTGCAGGCTGGATGAGCAGGGGACAGCACTGCTGTCACACGAGGGTGGGAAACGGGAAGGTGCTCTTGGTGGGAATGGTGCTGATGGGACCAGAGTCCTCCTCAGGGACACTGTGGCTGAGTTCAGCTGGGAACAGCAGGTTTGTGGCAAAGTGGCAAGAGAATCCTGCAAATATTCCAGAGGGATGCAAGACTGGGATGGAGGAAGGGGAACTGAGAGCAAGGACAGGGTCCCAGGGAAAGGGGCCTCTGAGGCTGTTGCCCAGATCTGTGCATGGTGGCACTGACAGTGGCTACCTGAGCACTGGGTGCACTAGCCACAAGGCAGCAGGGCTCTAGGGCACTGGCACGTGCTGCCATGGAGGAAGCAGTTACTCTCTGCACGGGAGGAGCTGCCAGGAGAGAGAAGATGGATGGAGACACAGTCGCAGGTTGTTTTCCTGAATGCCACCCAGGCCAGCAGCAAGGGAGTCAATCCTTGTGGGACACAGGGCTAGGGAATGGCCCACAAGGCTTGCAGCCAGTGTTTGCCAGCAGAATGGAGCCTCTTGGCAGGGAGACAAGAGAAAACCCGACGAGCAGTGTGGGCAAGAGGAGCCCAATCTCGTGGCGCAGGATCTCRAGGCTTCACTCTTCTGGCTGGCACTGAGTCCTCCCTTCCCCCTCCGGGCTGATACAGACAACACCCGCCCTGAGGAGCCAGACACATGCTAAGCACCTTCCCAAAGTGCTGATCTGCAAGAAACTCCTGAAAAAGCTTTCCACGGGTATTTGAAAAAGAAAAACCAGGAGTTTATCTCGATCTCTTAATCCATCAGGTTTCTTTTCTCTCTGCTTTCTCTACCTCGGCAAGCTTGGTAATTATAATTTATAGCACCTGCTCACTTTGAAATACCTTGGACTCTTTCTGCCTGGCAGAGGAACAGACACAGTGCCCATCTGCTTCAGGTAAGTGCTCACAAACCACAAAGTCGTTAATTAGACTGACACACGACTCTTCCAGAATGCACATGGTATGTTGTTACTGCACCCATAAACCACCAGCAGGCAGATACCCTGCCAGGGGATCACAACTGGATCCCAGCATTACGTAAGGCCTTGGCAGCCCTCTCAGGCTCAGAGCGTTGCCATCAGGGGTGCGTGTTCCTTCTAATCCTCCCCACCGGCCTTCCCAACATGCTTCCCAGATAAATCAAGCCTGCTGGGAAGCAGCTCCCTCACGCTTGGTAGGAGGCTCAGTCTCCAGAGCTTGGCCTTCTCTCCTTTTGGAATCCAAATTCCTCTTTGTATTCGTGTAGTGATCCCTGCCAGGGCCTCCCTCCTGCCAGCTGGGGCTCCAGGCAGCGATGCCTCCATGTCCTGCAGCTGACAGGGAGCAGGGCAGGTCTGGCTCTGGCCTGGGCATGGCTGCAGCTTCATGGGACCTGTGCTGAGGGTCTGYCAGCACAGGGGTGTGGGGCTCTTTGGCTGGGCTCAACACTTGCCTCCTCAGGCTGGCTGGTGTCCATGGGCCAGGTGAATCATGGATACCTCTGGCTGGGGAGAGCCAAACCCTCTGAGGAGGGGTGGCACAGACCACAGGAGGTCCCTGATGGCCRATGGTTGGTGATACACAGGGATCCAACCTGGAGCAGCCAAGCTTTGGGCCAGCACGTGGAGTGGTGGGCAATGGGCATCCCGGACCTACGAATGTCCTTTTRGCCCAGAGTTATGCGGAATGGCTGGAAACCTCCTGGCTGGCCAGTCTTCCAGCACTGTGTGAGAGTTTGCAGGAGGAAGCCCTCTTACTGTGTTGGAAATGTTATTTGCCAAAACTCAGGGCTGCATCTTCCTTGGTTAGGAAAGGTCTGGGGGGCTCACACAGGGCAGTGTGAACATCCAAGAGAAAGAACCCACRGGGGAACACTCTGACTCTCCCATCTCACCAAAACTTGCCTGAACCATTTTTTTGGCTTGCTGTCTGTCCAGTGAAGGACTGGATCCTCAGTAACTTGGCTTCCCAGAGAGCCCCTGTGCCTCATCCAGAGCAGTTAAAATCAGTGTTCTCCCGTTGCTGGTCCCACAGCGTGTCTTTGGTGGGTGACACCACACCAGCCATGCTTTCACTCTGTMCACCTGCAGCTCGTGGGTTGGCAGCTCCTTGTCTGAAGACTGCTCCTCATCAGAAGGCAGGAACAGGGACAGGCCCACAGAGCAGAGCASTGTAAGGATGGTCTTCGTGACACTCGTGTCTCTCGGTTTTTGTCTGGTCTTTCAGAGGCAGATGTGAGAGCAGGACCCAGGCCGTGGCACAGAGGGCAGCTGGAGCCCTGGGTTCAGGCTGCCACACAGCCAGCTCGTGGGAAGGCACGGGGGCTGCATGAGCAGTGCAGAGGGCTCCAGTGTGGAACAGCATTCCTGGGGTCAGGATGCTCTGAGTGGAGAGCTCCTGCTCTGACTGTGTCCCTGACTCTGATCATTCTGGACACGACACTCCTACTTCCACATGCATCGTCCCCCGACAGAAAGGAGGAATGGCTTCCCTTCTGCTCTCTGAGGGACAGCGTTTATGAAGTTTCTTCCTGCCTGGCTTTCCCTTTTCTCAAGCAAATATGTAAAGCTGAGCTCCTGCTGTCAGGGACTCCCAGCTCCCTGCAGACTTCCAGCTGGTTCCTCATCCCACAGGATGCATCCTGCAGAGCCTGAGGAGTGTTTGCTGCCTGCCCTGTCCAGCACTCCCGGCCAGCACGGGCAGCAGAGAGACTTCAGCACAGTCTGAGTGTGCCTCACGCCTGGGAGCCGGGCTGGGACCCAGCAGTGCAGCCAAGGGACCCCGCAGTTCCATCCCAAATGCCACCAGAGCTGGGGTGATGCGTCCTATCTCATCCTCTCCGAATGCCCAGAAGCCAAGACAGCTGCCACACTTGGAGACAACTGGAGTTCAGTAACCATTAGGTTTTGCTTTCTTATTTCAGAGACTCTACTGACAGTTTTTTGCTACATTTGAGCTCTAACTTTGTGCTGAAAGGCTGTGCCAGCCTCCCTCTGCCCCACAGTGGCCAGAACATCCCTTTCTGTCCCACTTGTCTGACCACCTCATCCCTTGAATTGCTTGGCAAGTTCTTCTGATAGAACTAASCTGAAAACAATTGTTCTCAGTCTCCATTTATTTTCGCTGTTGTAATCCTGAGAAAAGGCTTGTRCATTGAGACATTCTGCCTTTCCTCTCCTGAGTCGATTTGTCCCTAAGGGATACACACTTTCCCTTCAAACCCTGCCTGAATCCCAGGCACACCAAATGCAAACACCTGAAAGAGCAAGAAAATAAGCAACACACAATCCCTTTCTGTCTGCTGCTGCTGTTCCACCCCACTCCTGTTGGCTCCCATTTCACCCCCTTCCTGGCTGTCCTGCCTGCTCAGTGYGTGTTGCCAGCTTGCAGACAGAGAGTTAACACTTCACCCAGTGCCCAACAAGCCTGGTAACCCATGGACTGTCACGGTGTGCCATAAAGCCACTTCCCCTTCTGAATGGAAAAAAGGAGTCTCTGGGCAGCACAAACACACTGGGGCTCGCTCAGATGGCCTGACTGGGAGTGCTTGAAAACCGCGCTGTGGGYGACCTATAGGTGTTCCAGGCTGGCCAAGGTTTGGCAGTGAATACACAAGAGTCTCATAAACTTGTGGAAAATGAGTCAGATGTTTGAAAAAGAGGGGAAAAAATCACTCTAATGCAGACCYGTCTGGAGTCTCTTGGTCTGAGGTGAGTGGCTGCCTTTGGAGAAGCCACGGCAGCACCAGTGGAAACCAAGCAGAGCAGCTCAGCCCTGTGTTCCCCTTGAGTCACAGTGCTGTCCGTGCTGGGCCACTCCTGCTGGGTGGTGGCTACTGGACAACATCTCTGAACATGAGCCAGAAAGAGAACTGCAGGACTCTGCAAGCACCCAGGGTGAGACCCAGGATGCTTTCGGGTCGTGCTTGCACAGTGTGAGGCATAGCAGTGGTACAGTCGTGTACCACACTGTGTGTCTTCAGAAGTGTCCCTACCCGCCCAGAGCAGGGCTGTGCCTGGCAGCCACACCAGGCTGTGTCACAGGCGTGGTTCTGGGGCCTCCCCGAGCCCGAGGGTCTCTGCTGGGCAGCCTCTGTGTGAGCAGGAGGATGTTGCTCTCTACAGCTGCCCGAGAGGAGGTTGTAGTGAGGTGGGGATCAGGCTCCTCTGCCATGTCTCAAGTGATAGGAAGACAGGAAGTGGCCTTAAGCTGCAGCAGGGGAGATTTGGATTAGACATTAGAAACGACTTTTTCACTGGAAGAGTGGTCAGGCATTGGGATAAGTTGCCCAGGGAGGTGTCACTGCCTCTGGAGGTGTTCAAGAGGCATCTGGCTGTGGCACTTGGGGGTGGTGCAGGGGTCATTGTGGTGGTGCTGGGCTGATGGTTGGACTGGGTGATCTTCAGGGTCTCTTCCAACCTTGGTGATTCTGTGAAAGTGCAAATCATCCTCTTTATCTGCACATGCCCTCCACACTTTCGAGAGGTCAGGTCTGAGGCACAGGGAGGGTTTGGTGAGGTTCTAATGCGAAGCAGAGCTGGCTGATGCCTGTCCTCCCAGAGAATAATCATCCTGTGGAACACCATCCTGGGAATACCTCTCTCCTGTTTCACTGCAGCCTGTTGGTGATCTGTGCTCAGGGTCTCTGAGAGGCACCTGCTGCCCCTCCCTTAACCAGCTCAGCCAGGGAAGAGCTCTCCATTGCAGGKAACACTTCTGAAACTTTGGCTTCCGGAAGAGACTGCCCCACCCAGCTGAGGAGCCGGGCCCAGCCCCAGGGGCACACAAGGAAAAGTGATGGCTRGGGACCTGTCTGACCTCTTATGGCCTTACTCTGAATTCTTGTAAGCACACACAGAACGGGAGGGGGGAGGTGGGTTCACTGATGTGGGACCTACAGAGGTTGCTGCTCTTTTGCTGCTTGCTTTTTGTTACGGAAACCTCTCTCCTGGAGCTCTTCATCTCACTGGCACAGGTTGCCCAGAAAAGCAGTGGCTGCCCCATCCCTGGAAGTGCTGAAGGCCAGGATGGGCAGGGCCTGGAGCAATCTGGCCTAGTGGAAGGTGCCCATGGCAGGGGRTTGGAATGAGATGATTTTTAAGGTCCCTTCCGACCCAAACTGTTTTATGATTCTGTGATCTTCTATGCTCTCGGTCCCAAATACTTCCTCTCCTGGTGTCTGGTGGTTACACATTCCCAGTGTGCCATTGCAGAGTCTCAAATGAGGCATGGAAATGCCTCAATGTGGCAAGTGGAGCCAGGACACCCAGGTCCTACTCCTGCCTCTGCTCTTGCCCTTGGGAAGATCACTCTGCCTTCCTGTGCTTGTGCCCTTCTGGCCAGAGCAGTGGCAGTGAGGAACTCCTGGGAAAGCACTTTGGAGTGTGCAGGTGCACAAGGGGAAGGATCCCACAGCAGCTTCCCCCGCAGCTCTCTGTGTCTGCCAATTCCCACTAATCTGCTGCCTGTGACTTCACAGCTCCCTTTCCCATTTTTCTGATCAGGGGAGATGTGATGAAGAAGATCCAGCCCAACTGCAGCAGATCCCACCTTCCTGAGCTGGTGAGTGAGACCCCTGCCTGGCTCAGGGACAGAGCTGTTGCCAGCAGCAGATCTGCTACAAGGGACTGTGCTCTTTTCCCAATTCACATCTCTTTATTTTCTGCTCCTCTCTGCCAGTTCTCAAAYGGGCCTCCCAAAAAGGGTGTTTGATCAGTCATCTGTGTAAATACAACAGGATGAGGAAACGGCCTCAAGCTGGGCCAGGGGAGGGTCAGGTTGGACATTAGGAAGAATTTCTTCACTGAAGGGGTCGTCAGGCATTGGAAGGGGCTGCCCAGAGGGGTGGTGGAGTCCCCATCCCTGAAGGTGTCCAAAACATGTCTGGATGTGGCACTCAGTGCTCTGGGCTGGTGACATGGAGGGGTCACAGGTTGGACTCAGTCTTGGAGATCTTTTCCAGCCTTAATGTTTCTCTGAATCTGTTCTATGATTCTAAAGATGGTCCAGAAGCCCTGGGTGCTCTGTGACCACGAAAATGTTTGTCCTGGCTCACTTGGCTGGAGGGACACTTCAAACTCCATCCCATGGAAAGCTCATTTTCTCAGCAGGAGTTTTCCTTGGAACTTTATTGCTCCCACYGTGCCTGGTGGCTGGTGGATGAGCTGTGGGTCTGCCTGGTGCAGTTGGGARTGTTGGATGCAGGTCAGAAATTGTTGCCCCCCTCTCCCATCCTAAACTCAGGTCGTGTCAGGTCTAACAGTTTTTTCTTTTTTTAAGATGGAGGCAGCAGTGGGAGRTCACAGTTTCAGTCCCTCCTGTGCTCACTTTGTGTCTGGGACAGGATTCAGGAATGAGGAGAGGCTGGGAAGGGATCCTGAGCCTCAGAGGAGGAGCTGGGGAAGGCACAGAAGATGAAGCTCTGTTCCAGGGGAATGAGGACAGGTATCCTRAAAATGGATGATGAGGAGAGGAGGAGGGAAGGAGCCTGGAGGGACCAGGCATRGGTGCCTGTGCACTGCTGGGAGGAAAGGCCTGGCTGAACTGCAGGGGTGAGGGGCTGGGGGGAGCTCTGAGAGGGCAGYAACAGCCCAGACAGGCTGCTCCAAGGGACAAGGCTGCTGGGAAAGGCAGGAGGTCCCTGCTCAGTCACCTCGGACCCTGGGTGGGAACTGACCAGCCTGGACAGCACGTTCTGGGGGCAAATAGGACACAGCCTCTGGTCACTGCTGCTGTGGCTCTGGAGAGCAGTCCTAGCCCAGGCTATAGGCATGTCCGAGCCAGACCTGCCCCGATTCTCAGCCCTCTGATTTTATCCCAAGCCTGGTCTCCCTCAGGTTGTCTAAAGCAGCTTATTTCTTCCTAAAATTTGCTTTTACTATTCCGTTTCTGCAGGAAGGACACTAAAGCCAGCCGGCCCCAGCTCCCCCTCACCCAACTTTGGGGACACCTGGGAAGCCCATGCTGGCTGGGGTGGCCTCAGCAGTAGGAGCAGGATATCTGTGCTAATTCACACAAGCCATCCTCCCACCCTGTACCCTGAACGGCCCCCGAAGGGCTGCCAGCAGCTTCCTGGAGTGTTTGCCATTTCTCACGTGCCATGTGGTATTTTGGCTGTGGGCTGAGGAGATGGAGCATGTGGACCTTCCAGCACCAGCTAAGGTGTCCATCCACCAGTGGCAAATGGCACAGGAGAGGTGGCCAGAGCCACAGTGGTGGCTGTGCAGGCAGCTGAACCTCCAGGAGCGAGGGCTGGCTCTCTGCAGCCGTGGGCTGTCACACTTCCATGGGCTGAGGGGGAAAGGGCTGTTCCTGGGGCAGCTTCCTGCAGTGACCATCCATGCCATGCTTCCCTTGAAAGAGCAGTCCCTTGGAAAGCAATCTAATCTCCAGATCCCTGGAGTGGGGGGGTCTTGACTGTGGCGCTGGTGGTGATGTCAACACAATAACCACAACCATGTGCCAATGATGTTTCAACAACAAATGTTTCAAACCTCTTCTGGCAGAAAGAACATTCATATCCTGCACAGCCAACACCCCCATTGCAAATTAATATTTAAATTAATATTTACAGAAACTCCCACTGGGAACTGGGAAGGCCACACATGGAGAACTGTGCCCAGTTTTGGGGTGCCCAGTGTAAGAAGGGTGAAGAGGAACGAGACGGGTCCAGTGGAGGGTTGGAGGCTGAGTCAGAGTCCAGGGGCTTTTGCCCCATGGGGAGAGGTGGAAGGAGCTGGGTGGGTTTCACTCAGCAGAGAAGAAACTGAGAGGAGATCTGCCAGGGATCCACAGCCGAAGGTGATGGAGCCAAGCCCTTCAGGGGGGTTCCAGGCCACCAAAGAGTCACGGCCACAAATTGCCTTCCAGGAGTTTTAGGCTGGACTTGAGACAAAGTTTCTTCCCCAGGAAGAACAGCCCCAGGCCAGGCTGCCAGCGAGAGGGGAATCTGTGCTTGGATAGACAAAGCTGCAACTGCCCCGCTGAGTATTTGGGATAGTCTTGCTCCAAGCAGGGACTCCCAGAAACCGCTGCCAGCCAACATGGCTGTGATAAAGGGGCCATGTAAGAGCAGGACTGAAGATCAGGATTAAGGGGTAAGGTTGGTTTTTCAGTGGTTCAGCCCAACTCAGAAYGGTCCTACAAGCTTCAGCAGTGCCCCTACACCAAGTGGGTGTTCCCAAACACACCTTCCCTAAATTCAGTGGCACTACCAGGGGCAGGGCACAACTGCGCCAATACTCAGCAAAACTGCGAGTGTTCCAAAGCCATGTGGGTTTTGGTGAACACAGGAGCACAAACCTGCTGTGGACACAGCTCCTTTAAAGGCAAAACACAGCCTCAGCTTCTTCTCAGGGTTGAATCACTAAAAGTTTTAAAGCATTTCTACCCTGGCCCAATCACCCTCCACGTGGGTAACACAGCCCAGCTCACCTGTTGACAGCCCAGAGCATCCTCTGTGCTCCCTGGCAGGTCCCTTCCCCTCTGTGGTCCACAGTGCAGAGGACAGAGACTCTTTGGGTGGATATTTTCCAACGTTCCTTGAAATGTGTGCTGGCGCTGGTGGCCTTTTCATCACGATGCACACATGGGGAGCTGTAATTTCAACATCCTCCACCAAGACAGTGTTTCTTCCTTGAAAACTGCCCTCCCCTCCCTCCTGCTCTAAGTGACAGTAATCTTTGCATAAATTGGAAAAGAAAAGGAAGAAGGAACAGAACATCCTTGACAAAGGAACTAATGACTCAAGTGCTGGGAAGCCTGGGGCCCCCAAGGGACTGTGCAGCTCGCAGCATTGATTTTTAATGACTTACAGAGATTGGAGATTTGGAAGATCTCTCAGTGCCTCTGCAGGGATGCGACTCAGCTGATTGTTCTGCAACATCCTATAATTAGAAAAAAGAAAACTTTGTTAAAAAAGCAAACAACAACAGCCTGACACGAAATGGAGGATGTCTCTGCTTGTTTCTGAAGCTGTCCCGGCCTCTTGCTGGAAAGCTGGAGAGGTTGGGAAGCACCGTGTGGGCCAGCCAGGGCTCTTGCACAAGCCWTAGGTGGCCAGCGGGTGAKCTGCAGCCCAGGCTGGCCCAGGACCCRCAGCAGAGGGGCTGAGGGGTGAGCTGGGAGCTGCAATGGGGGTCCATGGGAGGATGTGACCATAAAGGGGCCCCTGCCCTGCAGACATGTCAGCCCAGAGTGACTGCAGAGCTCTGAGCCAAGCTGCTCGTGTTTGTCCCGGAGTCAGGATCCTCCTCCCGCGTGCGTCAGCGGTGGTTACCTCCAGAGGGGATGGAAAGCAGCCCGTGGGCAGCTTTCCTATCCCACTGCAGGCCAGCTGCAGACACAGTGGGTGAGGAACCATCCGCAGCTGTTCCCTGGGGGACCCCGCAGCCCTGGCACCGCTTGAGCAGCAACCGGAGCTGCGGTGGAAAAAACCAGCCCAGCCCAGCCCAGCCCAGCCCAGCCCAGCCCAGCCCAGCCCAGGGCCTCCAGAGACAGCAGGTGCCTGGAGCTGTGGGGCTGAGCGGGCAGAGCCAGAGGACCCCTCAGGGACGGAAGTGAGGGTAGGGCATGGAGAAGGGCTGTGGGCATGGACGTGTTATACAAGTGATGGGGCAGGAGGAGAGGGGGTGGCAGTGCACCCGGGGGGGGTGTCTGACCAGCTCTAGGGGTTAAGGCAGAGTGAGAACCACACTCCAAGGGGTGTTTCAGACCTGGTCAGACACAGTTCTCTCTCACTGACCTGCTGGAGCACCACATAGCTGAGCTTACTGGTGTTGGCATCTCGGCATCTCTGCAAAGGCTCAGTTTTTGACTCTGGACCTGCTTCTGTCCTGAACCTACTTGTTCCTTCCAGAATTGAGACTTCACTGACATATGCTCCTCTGGATAACAGACACATCCCAGCATGGCAGCTGGGCCTGGGAAAGTGCTTAAAAAAGGAAAGTTTTACATATCTGAGGTTACTCTTTCTGAAACCTTCTAAGAGTGTTTGGAGATGGCATGAAAAAGGAAATGGTGCTTAGGGTCCTGTCATAATTTACTGCCAGTGTCAAAGGGAGAGGGCATGGCCTTAGTGGTGAAGGGCAGCCCAAAGAGCAGGGATATAAGCAAGAAACATCCTCACTGCTGTGACTGCAGCTTCACTGYCAAGGATTCAGTGGTCTGACATGAAAGGAAAGTTAGAAAGAGACAACCTTTAAAAAAGGAAAGCTATAGGCCACACAACTCTTCAACCTCTGGAAGAAAAAGGGGACTTAGCAGTAAATTATTTGCATGCACACAGAAGAAAGAGCAGGGAAACAAGGARCTGTCAGTAGTGGATAGTGAAAAACGAGTTGTGCCAAAGCAATCAATTTTTTTCTATACAGGCTAAAAGACCATAAGAATGGAGAAGAAAGAATAGACACCACCTACCATAACTTAAGCTKTCCTTTAGCAAAATGTTAAATTTTGACATTCAGTTCAGGAGAGAAGACACGTTTGGTACAAAAGGGCAGCAGAGAGGCCACATTTAATAAATGGTTCCTCTCAAATGAAGAACATGTTTAAGGGCCTGCAGCATCTCACCTGGGGGCCATATCTGGTGTCACTGCCAACAACCTGCATATGAGGAGGGGTGCAGAGAGAGGTTGGTGTGGGAGAGTGGCTGGGAAATGTAGAATTGTGCAGATTGTGATGGATGTGGCTCCCCCTGACCTTGTCCCCCCCTGCAGCCTCTGTGGTCAGCAGGTCCCTGGGCAGCATGAGGGGCCCCAGGGCTCCCGGAACTCACAAGGGGCACTCCCAGCCACTGGCACTGCAGCACTCCCAGATCCCTGCCCCATCAGCTCCTCTGGGGTACCCCACTCACACCACCCTGCCACGCTCAAACACCTTCCCTCTTCCCCTTCCCGGGTGATCTTCTCCCCTCCTGCTCGGGGCAGTCCCAGGCCAATGCAGGGATCACTGAGCACCAGGAGCTGCCTCCCTGCTGCACCCAGAGCCCCTTCCCAYGGGGGACACGCTGCAGGGCTGCTGGGAGCCCTCTGGCATGAGTGTCACCCCCGCAGGACACGGGGCTGGGGTGACTGTGCCCTGGCAAGGCCACAATCGTGGGCCGTGCTTCTCCCTCCCTGCTGTGCCAGGGGCGTGGAGGGCCCAGGGATGGAGCCCGTGGGTGTTCTCTGCAGCCCACTGGGGTGGGAAACCTCGCCCAGGTGGGCAAGTGTCCCACTGGGAGCAGCACAGCTCCTGGGGCTCCTGGTYCTGCACATGGGTTTGTTTCTGCAGCCACGGGGTGCTGGGGTCTTGAGACACTGGGTCCTGCAGCCCAGTGAAGTGGAATAATAATTCATGTCTGTTAAAAATCAAGAAAATGCAGAGCTGAACACAGGGTGATACAGAGTGGGGCTTCAGAAAGTGCTTTTGCTGTTTTGGTGGGACACACACTGGATCTCAGTGGCTCTCYGAAATCTGAGCCTGGTGTCCAGTGTTGATCACTGGGAGCATCTGCAGTCAGTACTAAAGCAAAGCCCATTGTCACACTTCTGCTGGATCCTGCTGCCTACCATTTGTTACAAGTCTCTTCTCCAACCAATAAAACAGACTGGGAAGCTTTCCAGACCACCATCAGCATGGACTGGTTCCAAAATGAAGCCATTTTGGTGCAGACAAACCATATTTAAGGAAGATGCTTCCGAGACCTCGAAAACCACTGGAGTGCTGGACAGTGCTGTTTTTCACAGCAGCAGGGCAGGGAGAGGAGCTTTCAGATGCTGGGACTGGGATAAGAACCAGTGCTTCTTCACATGGCACATAATTAATCCAATAACTCATCATCAGAGCGTGACACAGAGAGGCCAGAAACCAATTCCAAACAGAGTTAGATAATTTTCTAGGGACAGGGCCACCCTGGTATTAAACAAGAAGTTCTTCATTCAGCCTCAAGCTCAGGAAAGCTCCAGCTTTGCTCACTGGGAGCTCAGGTTTGAGCAGGAAAAGACACRCTGCATTTATCCCTGGATGTCCCAGGATGGCTTTTCTTACAGCCTGGTATTAAGGACAGCCCCCATCAGGCTCTGCTCACTGCMGTTAATCCTTACATATCATGTTAAATCACTCTTGCATATTATTTTTTTCATAAAAGACATTTTCAACAACAACATACAACATGATTTTGGCAAGAGCTCGAATAATTGTACCAAAACCTGGGGGGTGATGCAGGGAGACCCCTACACACCAGCAGGATCCCATCTCCTGGTGTGGTGCCTGGTTCCTGGGGCTGCTCCGTTCTGGGGTGCCCAGGCAGGGCTCCAAAAGGAGGATGTCAGAAAGGTTCAGAGGACAGCAGGGATAGGGCTACTGCYTCCCTCTCTGTCTGAGTGGTGGCGTTTTGCCCCTTGGGATGCTGCTGTTGTATGAGATGGAGGAGGACAATGCTGTAGCTCACTGAGGGAGCACCCACAGCAGGAGTGCTGGGCTCCAGGCCATCTCCAAGGATGGACAATGCATTCTGCATTAGGAGGTCACTGCATGATTTATGTCAACAGCATTGCAAAGAGGGARCAGCTCTGCCAACCACTCATCTGTCATCTCCTGGCTTCATGGCCCTAAAAGCCTGGGGCAGGCACTGTCCCCTCCCTGCGTTCCTGCTCCCCCAGGACAGGAAGCTGCTTTCCAGGGTGTGAGCATGGGTCATGGCGCAGGGATCTGCAAGGATCCCAGGTCCGCTGCAGGGGGACTGACCGAGGCACAGACGTGCTCTGTGAACCTGCAGCTCAGTCCACAAGGTCACAGCAGCCCTGAGGTCCCAGGTTGCACTGGCCCCAGCCTTTGTCTGTCAGCATCTGTCTATTCCTGCCTCTCCATCAGCTCCTGCCTTCCATTCAAACGAAATCCCTGGATTTCACTGGCTTTCCTACAGCAAGGTGCTGTTTCCCGGCAGCCTGGAGACAACCTTAGTCAGAGCCTAAATTCTTGTGCCCATGGAGCAATCCCACTCTGGTTGATGTGGTTTCTCAGTTGCTGAGTCCAGTTTTCTGTCTTCAAGCAGCTGTATGAAGGAGTAAAGTCCCACAGGACTTACTCAGGGTAGGGAGGCCCTGGCACAGGTTGCCCAGAGAAGCTGTGGCTGCCCCATCCCTGGAAGTGTCCAAGGCCAGGTTGGACAGGGCTTGGAGCGACCTGGGACAGTGGAAGGTGTCCCTGCCCATGGCAGGATTGGGATGGGATGGTCCTTAAGGCCCCTTCCAATCCCAACCATTTGGTGATTCCATGACTGTGCTGGTTGGTGAGCCAACTTCTGGACAAGCTGAGGACACGAATGAACGTGACAAGCCCAGACTGTTCAGACCAGCAGGGACTCAAACCCCAGTGTGGATGGGGCAATGTCCCCTTGCTTGGCACTGCTTGGGTGGTACTGGGGCTCGCAGACGCGGGCAGACACGGACACCCCACCTGCTGCCCACAGCAGCCTGACTGGAACCAGGATCAATCACGGCTCYTCAGAGGTCGGGTTTCATTTTCAGAAGTAGGAGGATTGTTTGTTGGCAGGGACCACGCCTGAACGACCAGAAAAATGTTGGGATCAGGTCCCATCACACCAGGATCCTTGCACAAGAGAGGCTCAGCAGACTCCAGCCCTCAGAGGTACAGGCCTGTGCATGATAAAATGTCCCCATCCCGGGAGGCTGAAGTGACTCAGCCAGCACAGTCAAAGGGCTGTTATTGCCGGAGGCAACTGTGCCTGGAGCCCATGCATGGGGATTAAAGACATTCCAACCCCTGCACGTTCCTCTTCCCTCCCAATGGGAGCGTCTCTTGGATGTGCCACACCATTCCCTTTGTCTCAAAGCCATTTCTGTTCTGCACAGGCTCAGGGTTGTCCAAGAGGTAGGGTCTGTCTGGGGATTTCTGAGGTGTTCCAAGCCACCTCCAGACCTGCTGTCCTGGGGCAACGTGGCTTTTTTGGTGATGTTTTTGATGTGTGCTCACACCAGGCGAGTCAGCGCCTGTCCTGGACCACAGGAGATGCTGCGGTCGCCGTCCAGCAGGAGGAGAGGAGGGACCGGTGAGGTGGCCGTGGGGCAGGGTCCATCCAGCCGGGACATACGGCACGTGCTGAACAGGGCCACTCTTGTCAGGCTCCTTCCAGCCCATCTGTTGATGGACATGAACCGTGGGCGGTGCCGGGGCGGTGTGTGGGTGGGAGAGGGTCCAGGCAGTGCTGAGGCAACGCCTTTGTGCAGGGCAGTGCTGGGCAGTGCAGGGCAGTGTTGGGCAGTGCTGGGCAGTGCTGGGCAGTGCTGGGCAGTGCTCACACCCTGGGCTGTGCAGGCAGGTGTGGGCAGTGCTGGGCAGTGCWGGGCAGTGCAGGGCAGTGCAGGGCAGTGCWGGGCAGTGCTGGGCAGTGCAGGGCAGTGCAGAGGAGTGCAGGGCAGTGCTGGGCAGTGCTGAGCAGTGCTCACACCCTGGGCTGTGCAAGCTGGGCAGTGTGCGGTCTGCACACTTCCACAGGCTGCTTGGGGCCTGCTGAAGAATGGAGTGCCAGGGTGGGCCTACCCTGGCTGCTGCGGGTACAGGGTCTGCAGCCAAGAGGATGCATCCAGACATTTTGCCCTCCACATTTTGGGGTGAGGTTGTGGTTGCACTTGGAGTCTTCCCCTGTGGAGTTTGGTGTGGGATTCCTCCTTGGCTCGTGAGCACTGCTGTTGCTGCAGCACGGGCAGCCAGGAGCCAGAGGGCTGGCAGCCCTGGCTGTGCAGGGCAGCGTTGGGTGAGGGGTGCCTGTGCAAGGGGGGGACGTCCTGTGCAGCTGTGGCAGCTCAAGTCAGCCCCATGGCCAGCTGGGATGGATGCTCCTGGCTCATGGAGCTCCAGCCAGGACACTCAGAGGTGAGGGGCATCCAGGCAGCTCATGAGGAGGTCTGGAATGATGGAAAAGTTTCCAGTTTTCCAGRTATTCTGATTAAGCAGCATTTTCTGCCACCCTGGAAAGCACCAAGGCTGGGAGAGCATGGAYCAAGGAGTTAATTTTGCAAGGGAAGGAGCTTGCAGAGGGGTCAAAGCAGCCTATGGAGCTGGCTTGGATCCTGGCACTGAAGCACGGACTGAGGAGCATCAGGCTGCGTGGGGAGGGTGTGGGTGGGCCRTGCTGCAGAGCAGAGCCCCCGGGAGAGGTGCCCTGCCAAGGGCTCTTAGCAAAGGGAGGGACCTGTCGGTGGAGGAAACCTCTGAGCAGCAGCTCCTGCTGCTGACATCCCCCCCTGAGCATCCCCCCCTGAGCATCCTCCCCGTCAGTCTGCAGGTGTCTGGGGGGGCTGAGGGGGCCTTGCCCTGGCTGGGTGCTGGCTCCAGGCTCCGTGCACAAAGGTCTCAGCACATTCCCCTCAGTCACAACGTTTGGTTGGAGTGGGGCAGCTTGGCTCTTCCCCTGCTCTCTCCCAAGTCTCCAACACCTGCTTCCCTGGGTGTACCCCTGCCTGGTTTCTGCACAGGCCTATCTCCATGGCCACTTTCCAGGTGGTTTCTGTGCGGAGAAGCAGCCAGAGGAGGCAGAGCCAAGAATCTGGTCCGGGTTCCAGTACCTCTGGGATTCACTCCGAGGGCAGGGAGAGGACCATCTGCACAGGCAGGTTTGTGGAGGAATTCCCAGGGTGTTTCCCATCCTCTTTTAAACATAAACTAATCCTCTGGAAAGACCGGGAAAGCACCAGGCCCCTTGACAGCCCAAGAAGCATGTGAGRGTTTACTCGTGGACCTGCACATGATTGCAATTAGCCCGAGGGCTCTAGCACACTAAAATTAAACCAGGAAAATTGTTTCCATCCCCAGCTACCAGCCTGTCTGCTCAGGAGACAGCCCTGTCACCAGGGTGAGATSTCTGACCCTGCTGTAGCTCAGCTCCTGAACACACACAGGTTCCAGCTGGGCATGTCTGGGGCAGCCATTCCCAACTCCAGCCATGCCTGTCACCTGTCAAACCTCAGCCAGCCTGTGACAGAGCATCCACATGTATGGACACAGTATGTCCTGAATATCCCTGCTGTCATCTGCTCCAAAACCTGCTATTGCTGTCTTCATACATGGAGAATGTGTATTTCCTTATTGCAGCAGCTGCTTGTCCCTGAAGGTTTGTGTCCATCCTCATTCCCTTCTCCTCCAGTTTCAGTAACCTCAGTTGAGTCATTGTTCCTTTAGTTCATCACCAGACCCCTGATCCTTCTCACTGGGTGCAGGACCCAGTGTCTCATGTTCTCGGTACCCCGTGGCTGCAGAAACAAACCCATGTGCAGGATCAGGAGCCCCAGGAGCTGTGCTGCTCCCAGTGGGACACCTGCCCACCTGGGTGAGGTTTCCCATCCCCGTGGGCTGCAGAGAACACCCACGGGCTCCATCCCTGGGCCCTCCACGCCCCTGGCACAGCAGGGAGGGAGAAGCACGGCCCATGATTGTGGCCTTGCCAGGGCACAGTCACCCCAGCCCCGTGTCCTGCGGGGGTGACACTCATGCCAGAGGGCTCCCAGCAGCCCTGCAGCGTGTCCCCCRTGGGAAGGGGCTCTGGGTGCAGCAGGGAGGCAGCTCCTGGTGCTCAGTGATCCCTGCATTGGCCTGGGACTGCCCCGAGCAGGAGGGGAGAAGATCACCCGGGAAGGGGAAGAGGGAAGGTGTTTGAGCGTGGCAGGGTGGTGTGAGTGGGGTACCCCAGAGGAGCTGATGGGGCAGGGATCTGGGAGTGCTGCAGTGCCAGTGGCTGGGAGTGCCCCTTGTGAGCYCCGGGAGCCCTGGGGCCCCTCGTGCTGCCCAGGGACCTGCTGAGCACAGAGGCTGCAGGGGAGGACAAGGTCAGGGGGAGCCACATCCATCACACTCCTCTACCCCCCTGGCATTTCTGTTCTGGGTTCCCCCCAGGGGGGGATTTGGCATTTCCTCATCCTTCTGCCTGTTGTCCTCTGGCTGCTCTGCTGCTGCCCCGTGTCCTACAGGGCAGGTCCCACGGGGGACAGCGTGGCCTGGCCAAAGCTTGCCCAGCATCGAGAGGAGCAGAAGCATCTCAGTGGTGTCTCGGTGCAGGGAGTCCCAGCCCAGCAGCAGCCCTTTGCTGGCCAACACCCCCAGGGAAGCTCAAGGTAAAGCCTGAAGGGTGCTTTGCCCTCTCTGGGTCCTCTTCTGTCTTGATTTTCAGCAAAACCAGAATGGTAAAGTATAAACTCAGTGCTTTGCCTCTGCCTAAAGTGAGGAGACAGGACTTTCCTCCCTGCTCCTGTCTCTTAATACGTGACATCCCAGCATGTCTCTGATCTTTCCTGCTCCATGAGCTCTTCAGATTCCCCTCTCCAGATACCTCTTTCACTATCTGTGTTTTTTTGGTGGAGATTAAAGTGCAAAGAAATGCACCTGCCAGTGGGAATGCTTACCCTGGCCCTAACAGAGCAAAGATTTGGTCTGGGTGGGGAGAAGTGCAGTGAGCAGCTCATGTCCCATGAAATGCTGTCCTCTCCCAGAGCGGTGTCATGGCAGCCCATAGGACATGGATGTAAATGGGGCCAAACTGGTGCTCCCCAGTGACCCGGCACACTTCTGGATCCTGTACAAGGTGCACCAGTTTACCCCAACTTACAGCTGGTTACACCCAGTAACCACACTCCGTAGTGCCCACAGTATCCATAACAACAGCATCCTATAAATCGCTGCAGTTCCCCAGCAGCCCCAGATTCCTCCTACAGTCTTTTGGGTTGAAATTTATCTTCTCAGTCTCAGAGTTCCAGGATTCATGGAGATCTTGGAGGAGCTGGCTCAGCAGTGGGTTCTGGCAGGCTTGGATGGGGTGCAGGGAAGTGCAGCAAAGGGAAGAGGGGACAGAGACATGGCTTGGGAAGAGGGTGGGGGTCTTTGTTCACTCCCTTCAAGGAGCACAAGGAACAGGGTGAGCCAGCCCCACGGTCTCTCCCTGGGCTCTGCTCTCCTCCCCTGGCCACAAGCAGACTCTGAGGGAATACACTTGTTCCCTGTGATTCCTGGGGAGATGGGGCAGATCCTGCTGAGTGGTTGCAGAGTCACCAGCCCCAACCAGGTCACTGCTGCAGTGACCTGAGGGACCTTAACCACAGCCTGAAGGAAACTCATGGTGGCCTTCACCTGCCTTCTTCAGCACCTTGTGGTTTTCTCAGTCTTTTCTTAGTAGAGGAAATGAGTGAGAGTCCCCACCCTTGCCAAGAGCCCTTCCAATGGGATTAAGCTCAGTGCTCCTAAGGTCTGTCCCGGCAACATTTCTAGACCTGTTCCAGCAGTTGCCATGGACCAGCCTGTCCCCACCATGTCCCYCACTGCTGCCCTCACTCTCCCAGTGACAGAGGAATAGCTGGGGGTCAATGATTGCTTTTCCTGGAGGTGCAGGGACCTGCCACTGCATCCCCCAAAGACCTCGCTCCTCCGGAGCCCATGGAAACACTACAGAAAGTGATGAGAGCATGTCCTACAGTGAGAGTACCTGGCAGCACACAGCACTGCAGACAAGGAAAGTATCAGAGTCTCTGCAAAGTGAAATGCTCCCAGTGACACGGGGTCTGGTAGTGCCCCTGCTTGCAGGAAGCAGGAACTCTGTTAAAGAAGAGGCCCATGGCAGGGCCTGGATGGAGCAGTCACTGTGAACATCCACCTTCCTGCCCTGGCCTTGGAGCTGGGCTGGTGCTCTGCATCGCCCCACGGGAAAGGCTGGGGGGTCAGGGCAAGCGTCAGGAGRATAACAGGATAATTAAGGTTGGAAAAGCCCTCTAAGATCATTGAGTCCCATCCCTAACCTACCACTGCCAGGTCCACCACTGAACCATATCCCCAAGCAGGCACAGGGTTTAGTTTCAGGCAGGGCTGCAGCCAGAGGGACATGACAGCCCCGGTGCCACCTCGYGTTCCTGGGCACAGCCAGGCTGAGAGCAAAGCAGCTCGTCCTGCAGCTCCAGCCCTCACAGGACAGCCTGGARGAGGCTCCACGATGCAACCATTTCCCAGATGGAAATGCCCTGATCCTCCAAGCCTCTCCTTGCTCCGGGGTCGCTGGTGAGCGTGTCCCTGGAGGGCTGCCCTGGCTGGGTGTCTGTGTGCCTGTCCCGGGCTGGSAGGGCAGAGCACACCCTCCTCTCCCTGCCGTGGGCTCCGGAAGGGAGGCATCGCTCCAGGAACTCTGCATTAGTCCTTACCTGGGCCTGACACAAATAGAATTGATCAAAAGCACCTTTAAAAGCTCCCGCGTCCCCAGAGCAGGAGGTTCCTCTTGTTGAAATTGGGTGGGAGAGCTGCGGTTTCTCCTCAGTTCCTTTGATTTGTTGCCTAATGCAGGGGATGGATAAATCTCTAAGCCCTGAGATTTAGGGCAGGATTCATACTTTACATCTTCAGAAGACGTAGTAAACAGCCTTATACTCTCTAATCCTGGGAGCAGGTTTGTACCTGCTCGCTCTGCGTAAACTGGACCAGCTACAACAATTTCACATTGTGGCTGAGTTCAAAACATCCCCTTGGGGATGAAATGTTTATTGCAGAAGACTTTTAAGATGGTTCCTGAAAGGGAGAAAGGGACTCCCACCTCCACATCCCGCACAGACCCTTTGGAATTGTCACACGGATACGGAAAGCAGGGTGACTCAGGAGCACGGAGACACCGTGGGCTGTGGGAAGGTACAGCTGGAGGTGCCACAGCAGAGCCASCTCAGCTCAGTGTAGTGTCCAGAGGAACTCTGTCACTTAGACCTTCCCCACTGGACAGCAGAGGTGGGTGGCCTGCCTGCAATGACCTTTAACCAGCAGGACTAGCAGATCCCAGGCATGGCCCGGTGGCTGCAGTGCTCCTGGGTCCCGCTGTCTCCATCGCCTCTGTGGGCAGGCTGGGCTCTCTGAGGCCACACTGTCCAAGGATCCCACCCTTCCCAGGTCACTCCAGAGTCTTGCAGAGGCCTCCTGGGCCATGCAGAGGCTTGTGGTGAGGACAGAGCCGGGCAGAGCACAGGCCCTTTCCCCAGCACCTGCCAGAGTGCAGTACCTGGACCTTTGGGTTGCTCCAACCCAGCCCCAACAAGGCAGGGGAGCAGATGGGGGCCAGTTTGGGGTCTGGGCATCGCACCTGGGGGACACCGCGTTGGGGTGTTTGGTGAGTTTTATGCAGAATGTGAAGCTCTGCAGACTCTCCTGGGGCACGTTGTCACCCATGGGGGGCTGTGCCCTGGGGGACCTGCCCACAGCCCGTGGGGTGGGACACAGTTCATCAGGCACCACGGGGCACGTCAGCCAGTGGGGGCTTAACATCTGACCCCACAGCTCCTTGCAGCTCTGCTCCTTGCCCCCTGTGACGGCTGCAAGTCCCTATTCATGGCCAGTGTCGGGGGCTGGGGCTGGGGGAGGCAGGGACAGGAGTGGCTCTGCAGAGAGGAGTGAATTACTTACAGAATCTTCAGGCTGTAGAGGCCAGAGAAAGCTTCCCCTGGGATCCTGGAGATCTGGTTTCCAGAGAGGCGCCTGCAGTGAGAAGAAGAGCCAGTAATGTGTCAACACCCTTGTGATGACAGTCCCTTGTCTGCAGAGGCTTAACAACTCGTCCATGCTGCCACTGTCCCCTCGAGAGGAGGCTGCAGCACCTGCAGGCTGAGCCACAATCCTGAGCTTGGGCAACCTCTGCTCATCATCCCCTCGTACAGCCTGAGGAGCAGGCAAAGAAAATCCTAACAACTCCACCCACACCTGGATCCAGCATTTTCAGCATCCAGAGACAGCTTGTGGCTTAAAGCCATCTCCTGGGTGCACACAGAGGTCCCCACTCCACAGAAATTACAGCCCAGGCAGTGAGCAGCCAACAGCCCCTGCTCTGTGCCAGGCCCTGGCAGGGGGAGTGGGGCAGGGGAGAGCTGTTTCTGCTCATGCACRGCCCTGGGAGGACTGTCCCTAAATCCTGGCTGATGAACCAGGGTGAAGGAATGGGAGAGGAAGACAARGTGAAGTGCAGCACCACAGAGGAAAATGGGATGATCTGGGACATAAAGCAAAGAGCAGGGGACAATATTCAGAACTTACTGAGAGAATTTATTAAAGGAAACCCATGGCATTTGCTGTTGTACAGCATCATCAGATCAGAGCACTCAAATTTTAACAAGGCCCAGAGCAGCCTGGGGGATTAAAAGGTGTTTGGATT
This sequence comes from Amblyornis subalaris, assembly GCA_018881555.1. Lineage (NCBI taxonomy): Eukaryota > Metazoa > Chordata > Aves > Passeriformes > Ptilonorhynchidae > Amblyornis > Amblyornis subalaris. The sequence goes on along the minus strand of JACAXG010000081.1, from coordinate 2,998,472 downwards.
TTTCACTGACATTAGAAACTGCATCACTGTTATTGTGAGGGCCTGTGGAGGACCCAGGAGTGAAGTCCAGGACTCCTGAGTCTAGGCTTGACCTAGAGGAGAATCTTCTCCTTCTCCTCCTGTGTCGCCCGTGAGGACAAACATGAACCAAATCCCAGCACCCATCAGACAGAAATCATAAAGACGGGTTCAACAACCTGATTAAGACCCTAAATTGCTACTATATTTGGGCAAGAAACTTGTCTGCTTGGCTTGGAGAGGAATATTACATCTCCAGAACAGAGATAGTGAACACCATTTGTGACCAGGCTCATATTCACTCTCACAGAAAGTCCAAACCTGGCCCAAGAGGTTGGGCACAGACCCTGGCAAAGGCTTTCCTTAAACTTTGACAAAGCTGGTTTGTTTTGAGGCGTTTTGTCTGGGAATGGACAGGTGTGGAGGCTGAGCATGCCATCCTGGCTGGAAGCAGARAGGAACAGTTCCTGCAGCGGGACCAGGGCTCTGTGAAGGTCACTCAGGGGGCCTGGGCTGTCCTGGGCTCAGCAGTGGCAGAGCCTGTGTGGGTGCCCGAGCGCTCTCCCTCCCTGTCTCTCCCCTGGGGAATCTGCAGAAAATTGCTCCCATAATTAGGCCTCCGACAGCATAAACAGCACAGGGTCGTCTCTTTAATGTGTGTGAGCAGGCTGGAACCTGCCTCCTGCAGCACACGAGCTGCCTGCCAGCCTGGGCTATTTGTCACTTGGGGGCTGTGATTTGGGGTAATCGCTCCTTTTGATTGCCGATTTCCACATGGGAGGGAGGTGGCCGGGAGGCTGGAGTGCTCCCTGGAGGGGAGCTGTTCCTGCATCCTCAGCCCGCGCCCTGCGTCCGTCCTGCCTGGCTCTGTCCGTCCTCACCTCCCCGCGCTCCGGGCTGCCCCAGCCCCCAATGCCAGCAGCCTGCACCACTCCCGGGGAAATGTGCCTCTTGGCTTCTTTCCTGGCAGCTCTGCACCTCTCTGTTCCCTTTCCTGGGTGTGTTTGAGTGTTTGCCAAGTCCCTCAATGGATCTGGGACCTCCAGGATTAGCAGAAGTGAAATGGGAAGCTGAGATGGAGCCCGGGCTGGGGCTGCTGGCCTCAGGACAGGGTGGCAGGGAGCCCCAGGTGCTGGTGGGACACATGCAGAGCCAGCTCGTGGCATCTCAGCACCGTGGGTAACACAGGACATAAGGGGAGAAATAACTGTGGGAGATGCCCTGGTTTCACTAGGCCCTGTCTCAGGTGAGTTTAGAGGTCCAAAGCATCCCCCAGCCCCAGAAAAGGCACCRTACCTCACTGTTGCTGCTGTTCCTGTCCTTGGCCATGCCACACTGAGTCTGTGCCCTGTACCTGGCTCACCCCTGGCCTCTGGCACTTCTYTCCATGCCTTTACCTCCCCACTGCTGCCGAGGCAGCCCAGCTCTTCTCAGGGCTAGAGGTCCATGCCAAGCCAGAAGCAGGCACAAAGGGAGGCACCCACCACAAGCACTTCCCTGAACTCACCTCCCAGGGCAGTTGACAGTGCCATTGGGGCCCCAGATGGGCTCTGCTCCTGTGTGTGCAGGGACTGGGAGGTGGCACATGACTGTGTTTGTGCACACAGGCTGAGGTTTCGCTTTCCTAGGGGGGTGCGTGGCTGGGACAYGTACACAGGGTCTGGAGACGTGGGGTTTGGAAGTTTGCTGGACATCCCAGGACAGGTGCTGCCTGATGCTGGGAGTGGTAGCCAGGTGTTCCAGGCAAGGGAGCACGGCTGTCCCATCCCTCCGAGAGCAGATCAGGGATGGGTCAGTCTTTTGGGGTGTCCTGTCAAGCAGGAGGGGTGGCCACTGGGAAGAGATCATAAGTCACAAAATGGTTTGGGTTGGAAGGGACCTCAAGGCCCATCTCATTCCATCCCCTGCCATGGGCAGGGACACCTTCCACTCTCCCAGGTGGCTCCAAGCCCCATCCAGCCTGGCCTTGGACACTTCAGGGATGGGGCAGCCACAGCTTCTCTGGGCAACCTGTGCCAGGGCCTCCCCACCCTCACAGCCAAGAATTCCTTCCCAATATCCCATCTAACCCTGCCCTCTGGCAGTGGGAAGCCATTCCCCCTTGTCCTGTCACTCCATCCCTTGTCCAAAGTCCCTCTCCAGCTCTCTGGGAGCCCCTTTAGGCCCTGGAAGGGGCTCTGAGGTCTTCCCAGAGCCTTMTCCTCTCCAGGTGAACACCCCCAGCTCTCCCAGCCTGGCTCCAGAGCAGAGGTGCTCCAGTTCTTGGAGTATCTTCCTGACCATCCTTTGCTTCCATGCCATGAGCTCCTGTGCCAGTTCGTGTAAGAGAACCAAGACACAAAATTCTTCCTGTGTGTGACCCTTTCTCTGTCCGTGGTCACTTGGCAGTCTTCCAAGTCTCTGGTTCCCTCTGTCCCTCTYACTCAAACTCTCCAGAAATCCCCCTGCCTGGCAGACAGGCACCCATTGAATATATCTGCAGAATTCAGATCCCACAGGAAATTCAGTGAAATGGTTCCTTCCTTTCTATTTAAAATGGAACAATAACATTTGAAGTGATGCTGCCAGTGTGACATCCCCKGAGACAGCTCTTAATTTACTCCTTCTGTGGAGGGGACTGAAGAAAATAACCCCAGCAAGGCCTGAGAGGCACTGCCTTTGCCCTGAGCACAGGGGAAAGGAGCTGTTCTTGCGGGGCTGAGTGTCTGGTCCACAGCACAAGCTCAGCTCCAGCCCTGCTCGGGGCTCTTTTTAGGACAGACTCGATTCAGTGGTGTGTCCCACTGTCCTGAAATTTGCACCATGACACAAGGTTGGGAGAAACAGAAAGCTCTGGATTTAAAGTGACCGATAGAAGGAGGAGAGAAGGGGCAGGTGGTAGGGAAGGGTGGCAGCTGGGTATGGCTGGCTCGCTTCAGAAAGCTTGTGGTGGATTTCAGATTCTGCTCCCCCCTTTCTTCCACCACTCCCGTGATTTCTGGGAACATTCCTCCAGGCTTTGATCTGCATTCCCAATACACTCCAAGTTGGAACAAACTCATGGTTTACCACCTCATGGTTGCTGCTGCTCAGTTACCACAGGCTCAGCCCTCCTGTATCTTGGGCTTCTTGGTCACGCTACAACTTCCATGGCACGCCCGAAGGCTGTGCCGGGCATGATGGCTCATGTCAGGTGCTCAGGCAGCTCGGGGATGCTCTTATCACTCCCATGAGGAGGCAGGAACATTGCCCATTGGCAGGACGGGACAAACATGCGTGTCCACATCCCGGTGAGATTTTCCCCTTGCCAGACTTTCATTGAGCGTGTCGGCCGCCGCTTTGATCTCCTGCTCCGCTTGGCTTCCCGCGCACTCGGGCTCCCGAGGCAGTGTGCCCAGACGCTCCGTGCTCCTGCCCAAACAGTGCCACCACGCCGAGCCCGGGCCCTGCCCCGGGCACAGGGGGGACCACGGGCCCCGTGTCACTCCTGGGTTTGTTCTCGTGACGGTGCAAAACAGGAACGGAGCCAATCAAACCAGCAAGTGAAAACGTGGTAGATGCGAGAAAAGGGCCAGGCCTGGACTCTGCCTTCTCACGCAGGAATCTGCAGCTGGTCCTGGTCTGGTATCACCTGAGGATGCCTCTAATGTGGTCTTTGCTGTCTCACTCCATCCTGGAGGAGAAGACTGTGCCTGTTTCTGACGCTGCTCGCTGTACCCCCCTCGAGTGCCTGTTCCAACTCGATAGATTGATCGCATTTGTTCTTTTGTTTATGGTCCTCAAGCCAGTTTTCAACCCACATGAATGTTCACATGCAAGCCAGTTTGGATTCATTTGCCAAGTGAGATTAATGAGACACAGCTCCTTAATGAACAGCCCAATACAGGACACTGAACACCTCCACTCCATCTCCTTGTATTATAAACTGCAAGGTTTTCAGTTTGTTCCCTCCAAACCTTCAGAGCAGTTTTGACTTTTGATTCTACTCTGGGTGCCCCACTTCGGGTACCCCAGAACAAAGTTAAGCATATGGAAAGCATTTTTCAGGAAAAGTGGTGCCAGCTATCCCAACTAGAAAGGATTTTTCAATTGCTGAATCTTCCCTAGTCTACATGAAGTAGAAATAGAATGGAAATCTCTAAATTTTCAATGCATTCTGAATTTGATTTGGGCCACTGCACTAACTTGGCTTCATTGGCCAATGTTCATGACAGACAACCCCTGAGAAGCCTTTCTCTCCTGTCCCCACCTGCACCTCAGCCAGTGCTAAGGACAGTCCTCACGCCATGCACAAGGATGACCTCTGGAAGGTTTCATCAGAGGAATTATTCTTTAACTCTCTCTGTGCTTTTGCTCACCCACCGAATGGAAGGATACTCTGCCAGGGACCGGTGCCAGCCAGGGGGACAGAAAGTCCTGGATGAACCAGAGCTAATCTGCCTGTTGCCAACAAATTGAACCCTGGTGCCTTCTCAGACACAGGAGCTGTGCAGAATCCTGGGGGAGCCACAGTGCCCAAGAGTTCAGAACTGCAGCTCCTTGGCTCTGGCTGTGCCAGGCAAGGTGACTACCAAGGGAGCAGTGATTGTGCCTCCACATCTCAGCATGGAAAGCAAGGTCATGGCCCTGCAAGTGTTTATGTCTCCATAAGAGACCTCAGCAGCCTGCTGTGTCATGGAGAGCCACCAAAGCTGCTGTGCCCAGAGAAACCTACTCCAGACACGTTACTGCACTGGTCCAGTGATGGTCTCTGACACGGTGCCAGCTCACATGAGCATTGCCCAGGAATGCCAGCAGCCCTTCCATGGAAGAGCTCTCACTCCCGAAGGAGTCTTGCCCCACAGCCGGCATTCCTGCAGTGCTGGCTCCTACAAGAGTGACAATGCCTTGGAGTGAGACCCTGTGATGGACAACCCCCCAGAGGTGGATGTTCCAGATGTCTGGGAGCTGATGTGGGGGGTGGGGTGCTCCAACACCAGGCAGGGTCCCACTGGAGCAGTGGTGGTGCTCCCTAAGCCGTGACGGCTCCACAGGTCCCTGGTCTGCCTGGGAAGAGGAGTGAGAAGGGGGTTCCCTCACAGGTGCCAGGGAGGAGAAGGCTGCCCCATTCACATTCCCAGCACACATGCCTGCATTTCATTTTGTTTTGCTTTTCTGCTGTTTCTCCGTCGCCCAGCCGGGCAGGGAAGGCTGCRGCGGGTCCCGAGCGCTCTGTGCTGGCCCCGCCGCGCTGCCCCGCGCCGAGCACGGCGCTCCCCGGCACGCTGAGTGAGTCCCTCTGCCCGCGGGGCCCGAGGAGAGGCAGGTGAAAGAGCCAGTGGCTGGGAAGGGGTCTGATCTTGCCGCTGTGCCCCGGAGCGGGAGGTGAATGGCAATGAACACCTGCCTTTGGCTGCAGTTTCTCTTCTTGGCACCGAGCGCTCGTGCTGGGATTCAAAGCGCGGTAACAAAGCCCTTGCCGGCGAACACATTTCAACATGTTATTATTCCCAGGCCGGCTTTCAAGATCTCTTTCTATTCCTTCTGTACTGATTGCTCTTGTTTCTCTTGGCTCCCAACTCTGGCTTTTCAGGCTTCATTAACTGGAATTTATTAGCAACTTTAAACAATCTTCCTGCTGCCAAAAAGAGAGAAAGAAAAGAAGAAGGAAAAAAAAGAAAGAAACAAAGAGGAGACATACTAAACTCCGGGCTGCTCCCTGCCTGCGTGAGGCCCAGCTCGGAACACCTCTATCTCTGCAGGTTTTCTCTGGAGGGAAAGCCTGGTGAGTGCCTGGTCTGGGACCGTGCCTGCTCACACAGCCTCTTCTGTCTCTGATGCTGGAGGCTGGTGGGGACAGAGGGAGCACAGACTGAGGGACGGTCTCAGTCCTCAGACACAGCCACCGAGGACCCTCTTGCATTGCTTCTTCAAAGGCAGCTGAGGCTGGAGAGTCTGGTCTCTGGGCATCCCCTGAGCATGAGAGCTAAGTGCACCCACAACACCCTCCCGAGCAGCTCGCAGTAAAAACAAACAAGAACAGGTCCTGGCAGACCTGAGGGGCCACTCTCATTGCTGGACGCATGAGGGACTGGCAGGGAAAATCACATGACCCAGACCACTCAGGGAGTGGGCTGGGGCAGTCCCTGTACCCTCGCCTGTGCCCCAACCACAGCATCCCCTTGATCCCTCGAGGACACGTTTGGTGTGCAGAGAGGAGATGAGGCCGTGCAGAAATGCCCAGTGGGACACAGCCAGGCTGGGTGCCGTGGGTGGCTCAGGTCATTGCTGTCCTGTCCTCAGGACCCTCACTTGCCACCCTGCTCTCGTTTTTCCCTCTCATTCCTCTGCCCAGTGTGGGTGTGTGCAGAGGACAAAGGCACTCAGGGCTCAAGTGGATCCAGCGACCTGGATTTGCAGAGCTGCACAGCAGTGGAACCAGGCACGTTTGTCCTCGGCGTCCATGGGACCCATGTGCTTCACCCACCCGTTTTTGCAGCTGTTTTCCCCCTTCCCATTATTCCTGTTCCTCAGCTGAACTCTGGCTCCATGCACGAGCTCAGCCATGGGTCCAGCTGATCTCTGACTTTTGTGAAACTTCACTTTCCCGAGGAGCCTGGGATGATGCTGAAATAGGGGCATGGAAAGAGGAGGAACCGTGAAGGGTATGAAATGCCAGCTCTCCTCCTGGGCTATGGGGGCTAAATTTCACAAGCGAGAAGATAGAACCATCGAATCATTGAATGTTAAGAGGTTGGAATGGGCCTTAAAGATCATCTAATCCCAGGACCCTGCCATGGGCAGGGACACCTCCCCCAGCTGCTGGGYGAGAGCAGCAGGGGAGAATGAGGAGGAGGAGCCAGAAGAATCTGGGCTTTCTCTGACTGCTGAAGAAGTTAAGGGTTATAGATCAAGGATCAGGGGTGTAGGAGTTCCTGGGATGCTTCTGAGCAATAGATCAAGGTTGAAGTATCCCTAAAATATGGGTTTCCATAGGATCTTGAAAATGAGATTGGAAAATCTGGCTTGGATTTGGCAAATTTTATGAGGAACCTCTGATTTTTTCAGAAGGTTCAAGCACCTTTTTAAAGGCATCTTGGTAATAAGGCAAATATAATTTGAAAGACCATTTTCTTTTTTAGGTTTTACCCAAAGTAAAGGAGGAAATGTTAAGAAGTGACCTGAAGATGAAACAACATTTTCTCTATCAGGTATAAAGAAATTTTTGGGGTTGACCAAAGCCCCAGAACAACAGTTTTGGTTCACCTTGAATGGAATTTTGTAAATTTTGTATTCAGTTGCTCCAGCCTGTTACTCACTTGGTTTATCAAGGATGTAATAAGGAACAAAAGAGTGTAGATATTAAACTATTAGACAGCATCCGAAGGAGGACAATGAAGATGGTGAAGAGCCTTGGGGGGAAGGCGTGTGAGGAGTGGCTGAGGGCTCTCGATCTGTTCAGCCCTTGGAGGGGAAGACAAGGGGCAGACACTGATCTCTTCTCTCTTCTCTCTGTGACCAGTGACAGGACCCGAGGAAATGGCCTGAAGTTTTGTCAGGGGAGGGAAGTGGTCACAGTCCCGATCCTGGCAGAGTTCAGGAAGCATTTGGACAATGCTCTTGGGAACAGGGCGTGACTCTGGGGGATGGCRCTGTGCGGGGCTGGGAGCTGCACTCGAGGATCCTTGTGGGTCCCTTCCAAGTCTGGGTATTCTGTGACTTTCTGATTCTGTGTAGGAGGCAGACTGGGGCCATCACGTCACCCAAAATCCCTGAGGATGAGAAACCTGCTGAAGGGTTTCCATCTAACTGAAGACAGGCACTTGCAGCAAGGATGAGCTGCAGCAGAGTCCTCTTCACTGTCAGCACTTCTCTGCCTGGAGAGGGGCAGGCAGGAGGGCAGGCAGGCAGCTCCTCCTCCTCCCCAGGAGACACAAACACTGGGATACCTGGATTTGGGACACCCAGACTGTCCCTCACTGCTCAGCGGGGGCTTCTGCTCTTCCCTCCCTTGGCATGTCCCAGCACAGGCAGTTCTGCCATGGGGATGGAGACAAAGGGCTCGGTCTCATGTGCTGCATGTCAGCCTGGCAGACACTGGGAATGTGGATGAAATCAACAGAGATCTGAGCTGTGAGACCTGAACAAACTTCCCTTGAGGATGTCTAAACAAGCAGGATTTGTTTGCTTGGTTCTTGTGCGTGTCCTGGCACCGAGGGYGATCCCAGCCTGAATGTCATGGTCCTGATGTAATGTTGTGGGATGAAAATTTGGTAAAGATATAAATGACAAGAGCAGGGGAAATGGCAGGCAAGTTGCATTACTGGTCGATGACAGGCCTATGAATGCTGTACAAACTGTCCCTGTCTAGCTCTTGTTGTTGAAAGAATCACTTTTAATTCYTCATAATTTATAAAATCCTTCCTTGCTTGATTTCATATCAATTACTTGATTTCCATAAACAGGATTACTGTCTTGCTGCTATCAAATTGAGGCAGGCATTTTGCTATGCACAGATATATGATGGTGCAGTTTGCATTTCTTCCCCTCACTGTGATGTTTTTCCCTAATCAAAATTCCTTTCCTTTCTGAAGGAGGCCTTGTGGCATTTTGAACCCCTGGTGAAATGTTATCTAACAACTTCCAAATATTTTTCAGATTTTCCTGTTTAAATTTTTTCCCCTCGCCTGTTTCATTCACAATTATTTTTGGCTGTGGGAAGCTGGCTCTTTTGGAGCCTATGAATATTTATTCCTCGCTGGCTGAGGCTGCTGTGTTTGGACATGATGTAACCAGGACACGGTTGCTTGCAGCGAGACAACTGCGGATTGTACAGAGCAGGCTCTGCCCTGTGTGTGAGAAAAGCTTCACTACCCCCAGTGAAGGTGTTGGGTGTCCATACTTCAACACGGATGTGACAAAAGGAAAAGGCTGCAAGATGGATGCAAAGCGGTGAAGAACCCTCCTTCCACGGGCAGCTCTGGCTCCAAAGCTAAAACAGGAGATATGCCTCCTGCTCAGCCTGGAAATGCCTGCTGGGGAGGGGGGCCTGGGGAGCTGGGGTCCTTACAACTTTAATGAGTTTAAACTACTGACAGATGATGATCACTCACCAGATTATTTGAAGTAAAAAACCTATAATACAAAATCATAGAATCATGCAATGATTTGAGTTTGAAGGGACCTCAAAGATCACCTCATTCCACGCCTCTGCCATGGGCAGGGACACCTYCCACTMTCCCAGGTTGCTCCAAGCCCTGTCCAACCTGGCCTTGGACACTTCCAGGGATGGGGCAGSCACAGCTTCTCTGGGCAACCTGYGCCAGGGCCTCACATTCCTCGCAGGGTGTGAGGGTGTGAGGGTAATATATGTGATTCTGACATTTTGGAAAATACCATTTTGAAATGCCGGTGTTGTGCCTTGTGGTGGCAGCAAGGTCTGATTCAGTGAAGTGAAAGTGTTTCATTCAGGGAGATTAAGTTGTAGTAACTGTTATATACACAGTAAGTTTACAACACACATCAAATGCAGCATTAATATTAGTATTTCATGCAATGCAATAACAGTGTTKTGAAGAAACTGCATTTTCCAACAGAAGCTGTTGTGTTGAAAGTACCAACAGCATGAGAATAACACCTGGAGGTGTTTCTCATGGTCAAGWGGAGTGAGACCATACAGGTGCAATTTACTCATGCAGAAATGGTCAACCTCAACATTCTGCCCCCTGGGCTCCCATTTTTGGGGCTCGCAAAGGATTCCAGTGGTTTCTTGTGCTGCTGGTTCATTTTCACACTTTCAGAAGTGGGGCCACTCCTTCAGTGACACACAGCCACATGCTGATCCCCAGCACCGGGGATGCTGCTGTGTCTGAAGTGTGCCTGCTCCGACTCCAGTGCATTGGTTCATGGGGGGACACCTCAGCCTCTGRGGCAGATGTTTTGGACTTGAGTTGTCCGAAGTAATTTCCATCCGAGCTGCAAAGTGCCTGGGGGTTATTGTGTCCCTGGGCTGCAGGAGGCTGCGAGGGGCACCCTGCCTGCAGCAGGGAGAATGAAGCTCTCTGTTTGCTGGCTCTGCTCCAGGGTACAGTGTTGATTTTTGCACAGGAGATTAGGTCCTCTTTTATTTTGGCTTTTGGCACATGCCCCGTCTCAGCCTGAAGGTGATGACCTCAGCGAAACCCCTAAGCCAGAGCAGCAAATAAACCCTGTCCCAGCATGCAGTGTCCTTCCATCTCAGCCTGCGGCTGCAGTGGCAGCACCGAGGGTTGTGACCAGCACCGCAGGACCCTCCCCAGTGCCCCCCAGCACCCCGGGCGCGCTCGGCCCCGTACTCACAGCTCCTCCAGGAAGCGCAGGCGCCGCAGCGCGCGGGGCTGCAGCCGGCTGATGTTGTTCATGCTCAGGTCTCTGGCAGGGAGGAAAGACAGAGGTCTCTGATCAGTGGTTTGTACAGAATAAACCTCAGTGCCAGGCTTTGTGTCCCCCCCTTTGCTGAGAGGGAGGGCGAGAAGCCTCTGCAAACAGCATTTCGACATTTACATCTGATCATGGCTCGGGCTGTGCCCGCACTGGGATGGAGAGGAGTTGCCACAGAGAGCTGGCTCCTYCAGGGTGGTCTGCCTGAGCTTCTCCACGTTATGAAGCAAGTTAGGACATTTCCCAACAGCACAAGCAGCGTTGCTGTCTCACAATGTTTGGAGAGTGAACAGGAAGCCCTGTGACACTGGAGTGGGACAGTGTGTCCTTGGGCCCAAGAGCATCTCCCTGTCACCACTGGCCATGCCAGCCCCCACAGGGAGCTCTTCCCGTGTGTGGACAGGGAGCTGCTCCTGAGGAGAGCACAGCCCATGGGAGAAGGGGCACATCCCATTGGACTGGCCTTCTCTACACTGCAAAAACTAGAGAAGGACAGCATGAATGAGGGGCAGAGGCTGGCTCTGTGGGTGACAAACTGAGGTTGTGGCGGGGGGGGATCTGGTTGATTGTGCTTGTCTCACTCTGCCATCTCACTCAGCTCCTCTGCCTAGGGTCTGATAGACCCTCCTGGAGGAGGCTGAGCTGGGACCCAAAGGTGGTGCTGAGTCTCAGGCCCTTTGCACGTTCCACAGTCACTGTGGGCTGCCCCTGCAGGGCTCTCCCCCCATCTCAGGGTGTGAGAGTAGCACAGTCTGCAGCGAGTGGTTCAGGACACAAGCTGGGATTTGGAAAAGACAAGGATGTTTCCGGGCTCCAAGGCTGTTCTTGAGGTCTGATACCTGATAGCTGCAGCCCTGCCCTCATGAGCAGCTGCACAGGAAGGAAATTGTGCTGCTTACCCAAACCTAAACCAAGCTGCGTCCAGGTGAGCATGGGAGCATTGACCTTTAAAACCATGAGGGMAGGTGAGGCTGAATTAAAAGCTGGCGTGGTTAAAGCCAATGGGAATAGATGGGGCATGTCCCCTACGAGCAAAGCAATCCTGGACAGGGATCTGGGGTGCTGGACAGACTCGTGTGAGGGACACGGGGATGGTTTTTGTCCTTGTGCACAGACAGGGCACAGCTCAGCTCTGCGGAGCTGAGACTGACAGTGTAAGGGGAGAATAGGGAGGAACAACATCAAAATAAAGGCAATTTACTCTTTCCTTCTGTAAATCYCACAGACTTGTGAGCCTAAGGAAGGATGTTCCCTCTCCCCCCAGTGTCACTGGGAATCTCTCTTGGCAATGGACAAAGGCGTGGAGGAAGGAGCCTTGTGCCAAGGACAAGGACTGAAGCATGAAGGAGAAAAGTCCCTCAGGAGAACCCAACAATACAAGGGGACCTCTCTGAGCTGCTCCCTCTGCTCAGGACASCTGAGATCCCACAGGTCACATACCAAATGTTCTGGAGCATCYCAGACTGGCTTTGGGCTCTGGAAATTGCTTCACTAAAAAATGACTTTATTGAAAAATTTACTGGAATGCCTTTGTATTCTTCAGTGAAAAAATGCCTGAGTTTTGCTAGTAAAGAGCAAAACACACCGCGGGGTATAGGCTTCTGCATTTGGCACCATTTTCCACAAAAACCCCCAACCACCATGTTCTGAGCAGCTCTGTTTGGCATTGCTGGAGGCAGGYGACACATTGGGAAGATCAGAAGCCACCTTTGCATTTTCTCTGGACAGGTGTCCTGTGACAAAACTACACTTCCATGAGCCCTATTTGAAAATACTCCTGCAAAGTTTGGGGTTTTTTTCTTTGTAGTTTTCTCCTCTCCAAAGAAGTGGTGGAAAACCCACCAAAAACCTATGAGAATTCAAAATTCTGTTTTCAGAGTGAATGCAAAAATAMAGTTGTTGCCTGCACTGTTCTGTGTGCAATGCTGCCTTGTGTATTTTGGTGATCCTGGGACACAAGGGTTAAAATATTATTTTGTGCCGCTTCTATTTTTATTTTTATTTTTAAACCCCCAAGGGCAGTTGCTACTTAGCACCCATTAAAACATCTTTTTTTCCTACATCAAAGTGTCTCCTGTTTGTGTTGTAATGAATCCGCCTGATGTTTTGACATGTTGCSGAACAATGTGAAAATAACGAAAAATAATGTAAAATGAAAGACTGTGAAAGAAAACACACATCTGAAACACCCAAGATCTCGTTGAAACTGTGAGGCTCATTCTTTAAGTTGCCTTCTGCTGGCAGTGTAGGGAATGCTCCTTGCTGGCTGCAGGAGACACCTCCCAAACCCCACGGAACTGCCTTTGCTGTGCCCAGCCCCTCACCAGGTGCCATGGGGATGGGTCCTGCACCACACCCTGGGTGGRTGGGGGCTGCAGGGACCTGCAGACCCCCAGCATCAGGGCCAGCCAGCAGCACTGAGGGGATGGGAGATCAAATAGGATTTAGAATCACAGAGTCACGGAATAGGTTGGGTTGGAAAGGACCTCAAAGCTCATCCCGTTCCACCCCCTGCTACGGACAGGGACACCTTCCACTAKCCCAGGTTGCTCCAAGCCCTGTCCAAGCTGGCCTTGAACATTTCTTTCCTCCCCCCTTGATCCATACCTAGAAGGAACACAATACCCTGGTTTCTGAAGAAATCTTCCAAAAGGCAGAGGAGAGATACCATTATCCCATCACTCTGGCAGCTCCACAGCACATGGCTTTTTTTAAAAGGCCCCTTCCCTCCCTCTCCCCTTCCTGCACCCCTGGGACTCCTGGCCATGGGCAGGTCTGAGAGAAGAGTCTCTCTCCCACCCTCTCTTTGGGCAGTGAAGAACAACCAAGCCCGGATTTTCAAGGTTATTGCATAGGAAATATTTTGAGTCATTCTATTAAAAACTCATGGATGTTTTGGCTGTCTGGGCACTCCTGTGGTTTGCAGTCCTGCAGGACTGGAGTGCAATACATCTACACTGACCACCCTGAAAAGGGCACCCCGAAAGTGCCAACCCTGGCAGAGTCTGCCAGCCAAGGAACAGCAAGGCAAAGGTTCCAGGGCCTCAGCTTTGCCATTGGCTCTGCAGTGTGACATTCCACAGGGACCCCACCAGCTCCTCCAGAGCAGGGACATCACACCCAGCCCGGTGTGGGGGAGCTCCTGGCCTGGCCCTGGTGTGAGGACAGCATGSAATGTGCCAGGACAAACGGTGTGAAAGAAGAACAAATTCCTCCCAGGGCTGGAAATGAACTTCCCAAGCACAGCCCTGGACCCRGTGATTTTCCTAGCCACAAAAGTACGAGATGTTTCTCCACAGGCTGTCCATGCTTGTGTGAAAGCTGAGGCACAGGATTCTTGCCTGAAGTGTTGTGGGAGTAAATATTTGACTTATTACTCATTTAAAGATGTTGTTGACTTGTTGCTGTGTTTTCCCAAGCTCATGCTTTTCCTCTTGGTAAGGCTTCTTGTGTTGTGTACATCCCCAGCACATGCACGGGTGGAAAAGCTTCCTGTCAGAGCAATCAGAGACGCTGTTTATCTCTTCAAGTGTTTGGGGCTGGTTACTTCAGTCAGCCACATTTAGTTGATTGAAAAGGAACCCATGGTATTTGAACCTTGTTGGATTATTTTTCTCTGCAGCATCTGGCAAAAGGAATAGGGATTCATGGATTAAATGAGGTAGGGACTCCCCTGACCTTTCTCAGCTCTGTCAGTGACTTTGGTTTTCCAAACTAGGGCTCTCTTTTGAGTGACTAGCACCCAAGGAAGTCAAACAAGTGCTGGGTCACTCACATCCACGCATGGCTGTTGTCATTTGCACTGAGAAACCACTACAAAGATGAGGATTGTACCATAGTAGGCACTACAGAAATGCACAAAGAATATGATTGAAATCCCAAAGTCCCTTAAATTCTAAAAGACATTAGAAAGGTAGGAGAAGAAATGGGGTGCTGCACTTCATGCAGGTTTGCAGTGTAGGACCTGCAGAGGAACTGTCCAGGCTCCTGCCTGTGAGTCCATGACACTGCACAGCAGCAGTGCTCTGGGAYGAGCCATCCCTCTGCTGTGCCAGAGCTCCCCTGGTCCTCGTGCCCCAGTGACTGGCCTGTCTGTTCTCTCTACAAGGTGTCAAATAAAAGCAGGAATCCTTTTGCTGTTAAATCATCCTCCATGGCTCTGGTCTGGAATGCTGCCGGTAGAGGTGAACTACTCTGCTACTGCCAAAACTGAGACTCTGCTCTCCTATCGCCCTGCTTACCCAAGAAGCAATGTCTTTTAAGGCCTCTTGCATTAGGTGTTGAAAATACCTCTGCTTTCAAATGGCACTGCACCAAAGCCATCGTGGCTATAATTAGTGTGATTTAACTTTCCCCCCTTCCCCAACTAATTCTAAACATTTATCATAAGCATTTCTAACTTGTACCTGCAGGAAAACTGAGACACAGTTCATGGAAACTGAGCTCATGTGATTCAGCCTCAGACCTTACAACTCCTCTGGCCCTCGAGGGGTTCCTTAAATTATGTGCTTTGATGTCACCTTCTTTCATGAAGAACCTTTGATTATTCACTGATTAGGTGATCTTCCTTACCAAAAAATGAGGTGACACACACGCTGTTCCGGGCTCCCTGGTGGGACTGCCTGCCGTGCTCTCCACCCCTGCTCTGAGATGGTGCCCACAGAGTTTCAGCTCAGGGGTGATAGGAGCTTGAAAGATCAAAGGGCTTTATCTTTGGCATCACTGCTGGGGCAGGCGGGATGCAGGCTGTGCTGTGCTGGGGTGCTCTGAGCCACAGAGCTCTGCATGTCTCTGGGGGGAGAGCACAGCCCCACCGGGATCAGCTCTGGAGAAGGCACCTGCAGGGCTCTGTGGATGTTCTGGGGCCAAAAGCGCAAGGGGCTGCATGAAGGGCATCCTGCAATCCCTGCCCGAGATAGGCCTGAGCAACCTCCCCGAGATGTACCCCTAGGGACAGCAGGATTGAGGTCCACAAACTCCAGGTGTCTAAAAGCTGCCCACAAAACTGGGGAGACATGAGCCCTGCCTGTGACCCCCAAAGCTCCTGACATGCCTCTCCCCAGGCGAAAAGCAAAGAGTTTCCCCAGAGATGCATTCCAATGGGAATTAATGCCAGCAGAAGTCAACAGACCTGAAGAAACACAGGCTGAAGCCCAACTGGAGTAGCTCAAGGGGACTGTGGCTGCTCAGCCAGGGCGTGACACTGCAGGGGTGGGGTTGGGCTGAGGCCAGGCAGAGTCCTCAGAGCCACCTGGCCCCACACAACTGCATGTGGCTGGCAGAGAGATGCTCCCCTGGGATGTCCTACAGAAAGAGCAACTCCTACCTGTGGCTGGGAGAAGACATTCCCCAACCACCTCTCTCTACTCCACAGGGGCAGAAAGTCTGGTCTCCAGCTTCAATCCCCTGAGGTGCTCTCCARGGGTCCCTCTGTCACTCAGCAGAATGAGAAGCCTTTGTCCTCCTGCTCTTGTAGCTGCCTTCAAGCAGAATTTTGCTCTGCAAGGTTTCTGCAAGCTCACGTTGTTGTTCCTGGACCTTCATGGAGCCCACAGTGGGGTACTCCATGGCTTCCCTGGGACCTCAGTGGAATCCATGCATGTGACAACAGCTGGAAATGATGACAGACATGGTCCAAGCAACTGGACAGGGCTTTCATTACCTTGGGAAAGGGACCTTGTGCTCCGTGTTTGTGAGGAGGCAAGGTCACCACAAAGGATAATCTGACTGACATCCTGGTTTGAGCCTACAGGAAGCTACTGAGAATCCCAGATGTTGACTGTCTTCTCAACCCCAATTGCTCCACTATATGAATATCTTCATATTTTTCAAGATGTTAAGTACATTAATGTGCTCTCTTCCCAGCACAGGCTCAGCCYAGCTCCTCTCAGTGTTGGTGCTGCACGTGTGGCTTCCTGGACCATAAAAATTCCCTTCCTTACACTCAGGCAGGTGAGCAGAAAATTTTACGATTGTGGGGAGAAGCTAATGACCTGGCATCCTCTTGATTAATTAATTGCATAATTACAGAATTAAGGCCTCCCAGTCCAGCAGTCTGATTTCTAGGGCAGCTGAAAAAACCAGACCAAAATTCCTATGCTTATCCTGGAAGGCCCAACACTAGACCTGTTCTTGCAAGGCATGAAACCCCCTGGAATCACTGAGGGCTGAGCACTGTCTCGGCCCCTCTCCTGGCCACTCTCATTAGCATCCCGTAAAAACGCAGTTACACCACCAGAAAAGGAGCCCAAAGGCAATAAATGATGGTTTCAGAAATACTTCAGATTATACCAGAGTGATTCATAAAGGTTCTTGTTATCTCTTTTCCTCTCTATCTTGAAATCTCCAAGGTCACCACAAAATGCCTGAATTGCCTGGGGCAAAGCTGGGGCTGAGAGAGAATGGTACCTGGAGCCATAGAACCAGCTGAAATCTTTCCCAAAAGCCTGCAGGTTGAAAGCTACACTAAAGGTAGTCTCCATAAAGAGAAGGAGAAAGGGAAGATAAAGAGATCAAAGCAGCAAGAGCTCATTTGCATCACCCCATATCTGGAGGCACCAGCCCTGCTTCAATCCCGTATCGCTGCAATGGGCAAGAGCAGAACGTGTTTCTACTCCCACCTCTCCACGTTTGAAAATASATCAGGCATCTTAGATCATCCCCCATGTGTAGGCCCCGTCCCAGATCTCCACAATATTTCAATAATAAAGTCTCAGCCAAGGCCAGTTTGCCAGGGTGAGATGAAGCCCATTCCTGCTCCARAAGGTCTTTGGAAGTCGTGTCTGTGCAGTGAGAGCAGTGACCCACGGCAAGCACAGCTCTGATGCCACTCTGGCTACTGCTCCTGCACCACCTCCTGTCCCTGCCCTGGCTCTGCACTGGGTCAGGTGCCCTCCAGAAAGGGGCTGAGCAGGGGAGGGATGCGTTTGTGCCCCTGGGAATGGCCGATGGGAGAACAGGGAGAAATCCCTTTTAGAAACTGAGCGCCAGGTCAGGGCTGTCAGCGGATCCCATCCCACACCAGGGCCCACAGGGTCTGCCAGGGAAGGGCTCTCCCTCRGCATGGAGCAGCCAGGAAGCTGTGAGGTGCAAGCCCAGGGCAGGGAGAAGAGAAGGGGCTTGGCAGAACAGGCTGGAGCCACACAGAGGGGATAGAGCTGAGGAACAGCAGCCACTGCGCCRTGGGGCAGAAATGAAACTGAGTTCAGAACATGAGGGCACTTTTTCCAAATAGGCAAAACTGTGAATTTTGCTAAGTGTGTCATAGAATCAAGAAATCATAAAATATCCTGAGCTGGAAGGGACCCACAAGGATCGAATCAATTCCCAGCCCTGCACTGGTCAACCCCAAGAACCCCACCACGTGCCTGAGAGCATTGTCCAAATGCTCCTTGAACTCATGGAGGTTTTCTTCCTGGGCTCTGTCCCCTGTCTGCAGCTATCCTGGCTCCTGAGGAACCTGACAATCACAGGGGAAATGCAGTGAGGAGGAGGGAGCAGAGGACTTGTCTGGCTGGGCACAGCTCTGAGGAGTATGACAGGCACTGACATCTTCWGGCCTAGAAGTGGATGAGTGCCCTGATGCCTTCTGTGCCCACACACAGAGCTGGGCATGGGGAATCTCACACCCCAAACCTGGCGGAGCCTCCTCACCTTCCCTCTTTCACCTTCCAGACAGAGCAGCCAGGGCAGCAGCCTGCTTCGAGTTGGTTGGGCCAGAACCACATTTTCCTTTCCTGTTACCATTCAGCAGGTTGATGTTTTTGGTGATTCTCATGAAACAGAAGTCCAGAAAGAATTGGTTTGGGTTAAACAAGATAACAAAAAAAAGTTGKTTTTTTCCCCTCTGTTGACATGGAAAAAAATCATCCCATAAAGGACATTCTAAACGAAAAATAATTTGAAAAGAAAAATACTTTCTGTCCAGAAAATGTCCAAGCAGGACTTCTCAGTCTCTTTAAAACTCCTTTTATGTGTTAGCCTCACTTAATAGGATTCAGAATTGGCAAGTGGAGAAGCTGGGTCAAACTTCACGTTTCCATCAGTGTGAGCACATCAAACCTAAAAGAACCTCTTAAC
This sequence comes from Amblyornis subalaris, assembly GCA_018881555.1. Taxonomy (NCBI): domain Eukaryota; kingdom Metazoa; phylum Chordata; class Aves; order Passeriformes; family Ptilonorhynchidae; genus Amblyornis; species Amblyornis subalaris. The sequence goes on along the minus strand of JACAXG010000081.1, from coordinate 2,979,998 downwards.
TAAAAAGAAATATTGGGGCATGAATGAGGGCAAGGAACACATTTTTAGAGCAAGAAAAATGAGATTGCAAGCATACATCCTTTCTGCCCACTGTGTCCTTTGAAGCAGCCACAGCCTGGCCATGTCCTGACTTTTGGAACTAAAAGGTCCCCACAAGATCCCTATAAAGATCCTCACATGGCCTTGTGTCCAGAGTGGGGTTTGTTCCTCGCCTTCTCCAGGTCTCTGCTGGGTTTCAGGTCCCCACTCACYGGGCTTTTGGGGACAAAATTTCCTCCCGCGGGAGAAATTATTTTCTTAACATCCAGAACAGCTCCCAGGGAAAGGTGAACCCAGGAGCATCTTCCTCTGATCCAAAAGCCTTTTGAACAAGATAATGAGCAGTAAACAGCAAACCAATTCATTTGGTGCACCCATCACATTCCCCACGCAAATGTCCTTGAAACCAAAAGAATAATGAAAATATGGCTCTCTCGAGCTGGCATCTTCTGCTTTGCTAAGGCAGGATATTTTTGAAGAGCAATGTGTTGAGAGGGTCTTACCCAGCTCCGTGCTGTGACACAGCCACTCTCCCCTGGGGGCTGGCTGGGGCCGTGGGGCTGTGTCCTGGCAGGAGCAGTGCAGAAGGGTGCAGAGCTAGTGTCGTGCTTTAGGGTTGGTCATCTCCAGTTTGTTAAAACCAGAGGCTGCTTCCCCTCCCCCACCTCCACTTGAAGGCACAAAAGACAAAGATCACGGGTTGAGATGAGAACAATTTACTGGAAACAGCAATGAGATAAGAAAACGAACAGTAACAGCAGCAATAGAATAACAAAATGTGCAAGAGAAGAAGGGATTCACGTGAAAAGCCTGTGACAATAAAAACATGGGACAACTTCCCCTGCCACGTTTTCTYGACTGACAGGAACCCCTTCTCCCAGGAAGAGACTCCCTTCCCCACACCCCTGGCAGTGAGTGAGGTGGTACAGAATAACCTCTGGGTCCTGGCCATGTCCCCTCCCAGACACTGCAAAAAYGAACCCTGTTCTGGAGAGAGCCAGGACAGCAGGTCAAGGTGGGCCAAGGACGGTTGTAAGCTGCAGGGCTGTTCCAAGCAGCCAGAAACTCCCTGGCAGAGGCTCCTGCCAGCACACTGGAGCTGTTTTAGTGCCTGCAGTGCCTCAGAAGGCAGCTCATCCCCTACAGTCTGCCTGGCCTGCTCCACGTCCTGCCCACACCTCCCAGACCTCTGYGGGCAGCTCACACCAACGTGCAGGGTAAAGGGATTTACAGCCCACTCTGTGCCACCTGCACCATGGTCAAACCCCTCTTGGAGCCCACATGGTGGGAACAGCTGTGAATTCCTATGGAGATATTCCTGGGAGACTAAATCACCCACCTGGAGAGCGAGGTTTGTTGGACAGTGTCAAAAAAAGCAGAGACTGAGGGAGCAGACAGATCCCAGTAGAGGGAACAGGGTGTGAGGATCTGGGTACAGGTGCAGACAGCAGGACCCCTCTGCTTGGCAAGAGATGGATGAGGAGGAGTGTGACAGAGAGGGTGATGCTGGTTTGATGCAGCAGGAGGATGTGCTTTTTATGTACAAATGGTTGGTAAAGAATTTTGTATAAAGTCCCTTTATACAGATACTAGACAAAGATACAAATTAACAGAGGACAAATCTACCTGTGACTATTCGGGGTGACTGTTCAGTGCTACATCTGGCCCAAGGGTGCCTAAATTACTGATTCCCAGGACCAGCCAGGGGTCCCAGACAGCTGAGGGCAACACAGAAGAAGAGGTTATTGAAAGTTGTCTTCTTGTTGCTCCCGGAGGCTCTTGGTGAGTTTTCATGATGTGAAAACTGTGCTGTGCTCGATACCTCCTGCGGCACAAGTGTTTCCTGAGTGTGTCCTTGACTGGCACTGGGTTGGTACCCACGCTCGATTCAGAGACTCTGCTGGGAGCTCTGGTTCTCCCTYTAGGAGCAGGCTGGGGTGGAGCTGGTGTGGTCTGCACACCCCTGCCACAGAGATGCCTCCAGCTGCACATCAGGGGCTCCCACAGCCACTGTCACCCACATCCTTCCTTTGATTGCACCTTTGAGGTCAGCACAGAGTGGATTTGGCCCCACATATTCTGGAAAAGCATCAGTTGGAAGTCTAAGGAGAGGCAAATTAGGGAAAAAAGCTCTCTGAATACTGAGTTCCACCTCTGCTGGAGAGCTGAAAGCCCCACTGGACTCCTTCTGTGGTGCTCACCATGAATTTGTGCAAGAGCCCCTGAACTTCTGGCCCAGAGCAGCCACCTCTGCCCTGTTTCTTCTCACTGCACACATCCCACCTCTGCTGCCAGCCCTGCCTCACCCAGGGCTGTCCAGGAGCCCCTAGGAGCTGATGCCCATTGTGTCCAGCCCCGCTGCACTGACCTCCAGCCCCACAGAGGAGGTGGCAGAGCCTGTGGCTGGTGGGCAGGAGCTCCATAGCCTGGAATGGGCCAGAARGGCAGGTGAACATGCTGGGTTCTCTCACACTGGGAGGATCTGGCAGCACACGGCGGCTCCTGCTCGTTCTCTGGCTGCCAGGAAACCAGAGAAAGGCTCTGACAGGCTGTGTGGTCACACACTGTGGGGGAGTGCTGCAGGAGTGGGGGCAAAAGCTGCTGAGATGGGGAAGAATCGGGACAAAGCACTACTGGGCCAGGCTGCCTCTGCCCTTGGCGGCCACATCTCAAGGGGGGTTACACCAGCCCATGTATGGAGCCATAGAATCATTGAGGTTGGAAAAGACCTCYGAGMTCATCAAGTCCARCCTTTGACCATATCGACTAAACCATATGACAAAGAACCACATCTCCACCACTGCCCTGGGGAGAATCTGAGCCCAAAGTCCTGAGTCTGGCAAGTGAAGCAGTACAGGTGAACTGGAGGGTYGGGGTAGGTGCACTGCTGAATCTCAGCACAGTTTGTGTCTGTCACTGCTCGGAAGAAGCAGGAAAAATTTGGAAATATCTTACAAGGGAACAAATCTGATACATTTTTTAGTTGAAAATGTCTGAATGGCTGATCGAAATGCTTTATGCTGACATCAAAACATTTCATTCACTAAAAGCCAAGCCATGACRATGCAATATTTAATGACAGGCAGCACCTGCACAAACTAACCTGAGGCTGAATTTGGAAAAATCAGAAGTAAAATGAAACCCCRATTGAAACAAAATCCTTCACTTCAGACTCAAATGCCTCCAATATGTTTTCATTCAAAAAATTCGACCACATCTGTGTGTTGCCTGGAAACTTTTACAGTTGATGAAGAGCAGTTTTTACCCTAGGAAACTGTTACTCAGAGAACAGCCTRGTTTCCCTGGGCTTTGTGAGGGGATTCTTCTGCTGCTCATGGCAAGTTACCAGCACGGGACCCCGCRGGTGCCATGCACTGCCCCTGCAGGAAAGGCCCTGTGGGAACCCTGGTCCTGCTGCTGTGCTCAGGCACAGGAGGTGTTTCCTGAGCAGCTGTTCCCCCTCTCCCCTGGAGGAAAGCTGAGGAGTTCCTGTGTTTCTCTGGCACGCTGCTCTGAGGGGTCTGTGTTGTCTCCAGTGCCGTGCCTGGCCCAGTTGGAAAACCCACACGTGAGGATGGAGAGTGGCTCAAGTGTCAGGAAGGGAGCCACACACACAGAGCCGCAGAAGGAGCAGGACCTGGCATTTGGGGACTGGGCTTCCTCCCCTGGCGGGTGACCTCCTGAACTTGCCAAATGTTGCCGTCAGTGCTGCAGGTTTGCATCAGTCCCTCAAAGAACAGGAATCTGCTTACTGGGGTATGGAGGATTGTACCTGCTCTGGCACTCCTGGACAGATCCTCTGAGGCCCCTGGAAAAACACAAGAGGTTTGCTGGCAAGAAATGATAGGAAAAACCTTGATGAGAAGCCTGTGTCTTCCTGCCAGTGATTCCTCGGAGCAAACTGTTCGCTCCAGTGATAACTGATTCCTCTTACCCAGAAGGTGAAAAAAGATCTCAGGTCAGAGGAAAATGAGCACTTCATGTGCCAGATGYGAGCAGATGGCTTTATGCCCGAATGCCTGGCCTCACAGAGAGGGACTGCGTCTCAAACACTTGTCAGAAAGCTCTGTGGAGATGAAGCACGCAGGTCTCCAGGAGCTAAGGTCCCATGTGGGATTTATCGAGGGAAGGTTGTGTGGGGGACAGAGGCTCCCCAGTTAGCACAGGTTGGTCGAGAGGTGAGGAGAAACTCCATCTCCATCTTGGCTGTGTGCACCCCCAGGCCCTGCACTGGCCCCCTGGCATGGTCCTGCTGCAGCCAGCCCTGAGCTCACTGGGCCCTGATCCCTGAGCTCCCTGTGCCCTGTTCCCTGAGCTCCCTGTGCCCTGTTCCCTGAGCTCCCTGGGCCCTGTTCCCTGAGCTCCCTGGGCCCTGTTCCCTGAGCTCCCTGTGCCCTGTTCCCTGAGCTCCCCGGGCCCTGTTCCCTGAGCTCTGTGTGCCCTGTTCCCTGAGTTCCCTGTGCCCTGTTCCCTGAGCTCCCTGTGCCCAGTTCCCTGAGCTTTGTGTGCCCTGTTCCCTGAGCTCCCCGTGCCCTGTTCCCTGAGTTCTGTGTGCCCTGTTCCCTGAGCTCCCTCTGCCCTGTTCCCTGAGCTCTCTGTGTCCTGTTCCCTGAGCTTCCCGTGCCCTCTTCCCTGAGCTTCCCGTGCCCTCTTCCCTGAGCTCTGTGTGCCCTGTTCCCTGAGCTCTGTGTGCCCTGTTCCCTGAGCTCTGTGTGCCCTGTTCCCTGAGCTCCCCGGGCCCTGTTCCCTGAGCTCCCTGGGCCCAAGGTCAAGTCTGCCACACACTCAGTGGAGCCCAGCCCAGCTGCTCTCCAGACTCACCTCCCCCGAAAGACCCCCTGTGCCCTGTTGTGCTTTAAGCACTCCTTGCACCTCCTGCAGATTCCCACTGCTCTCAGAAGTGCTCCCCTGTGGGGTGGTAAGGATGGCAGCTCAGTCCCAGCAAGGCCTGGACAGCTTCAAGGAGCCTCATAGGGCCATAAGCACCTCGAACGCCAGGGTCAGTTCTGGGCCCATGAAGGTCATTGAGGGGCCAGAGCACGTCCAGAGAAGGGAACGGAGCTGGGAAGGCTCTGGAGCACCAGGAGCGGCTGAGGGAGCTGGGGGGGCTCATCCTGGGGAAAAGGAGGCTCAGGGGGGACTTTCTGGCTGTCCACAACTCCCTGACAGGAGGGGGCAGCCAGGGGGGTTTGGGCTCTGCTCCCAGGGAACAGGGACAGGATGAGAGGGAATGGCCTCAAGTTGCACCAGAGGAGGTTTAGGTTGAATATTGGGGGAAATTTCTTCACAGAAGAAGGGGTTGTCAAGCACTGGCACTACTTGAAGGGGTTGTTGAGCACTGGCATGGGCTGCCCAAGGCGGTGGCAGAGTCACTATCCCTGGAAGTGTTCAAAAGATGTGTGGATGTGGCACTTGGGGACACAGGTTAGTGGCGAACATGGTGGTGCTGAGGGAAGAGTTGGACTTGCTGATCTCRGAGGGCTTTTCCAACCTCAATGATTCTGATTCCATGACTCTTTAAGGACAGATTCCAGACACATGAACTTGCAGCAAGCCATGGAGAATGTGTGTGCAGCACATCTGCACTGAGAAACACCAACCCCAGCCTGCAGCCAGGCCCAGCAGAGGTGAGCATGGCCCTGGTCTCGAGGCTGGCAGTGTCAGCCAAGGGCTGGCAGGAGGGACAGGGGAGGCAGTGCTGGCTTGGGAAACAGTCCCCAGAAACACTCCAGCACTGCTCCTGCCCACGTTTGGTTTGGAAAGGCTGTGCAGAACCCTGTGTTTAAACGGCACTTTCGAAACACTGCCAGCCACCATGAGCAACCAAGAAAGACAATCCAGTGTCACAAACATCCGGAACAGCCAAGGCTGTGCCCTCCTGCCTGGCACGGGTGGCAGGCTCAGATCTGGTGTCTGTGACACGGCTGCAGCCAGCTCTGGTGCCAGCGGTGTCACAATGCTGGCTGACACACACGACATGGTGGGCTGCTGTGGATGTTCCTGCTTGGCTTGAGCTGCACTGGGAAGCCAAGTTTCTTCTCATCATCAGCTCTTACAAGTGCTGCTTTCACAGCCACCCTTTGAACCCAAGCTTGGGCTTGCCCCTGGGAACACCAGGGGAGCTGGGATCAGCTGGGAAACCAAGCCCTGCTGTGGTGTCAGCACTCTGCCTTTCCTCACTACCCCGATTTTCAAGCAGAACCAGCTATGGCTTTTATTCCTGGYCCATGAGTCACATTATGTGGGCACCAGCCCACCCAGCAAGGTGCATCCTGCTGGCTGCTGTGATGGGATGCTGGGGTGCTGGCAGCAGGCAGGAGTSTTGGCTTCAGTCATTCGACACCAGCCAGAGCAAAACAGTCTTTTAGCTGTGTGTGATGCACAGATTTCCACCCGTGGTTCCCAGACTGGGGTCCAGCTGCCTTCACTGCTGTACCGTGAGGGATGGGGTGGGGTCTGTCTGTCCAGGCTCAGCCCCCCACCAGGCAGGATCCAAACATGGAAGGATACAATCACAGAATCTTAGAATKACTTGGGTTGGAAGGGACCTTAAAGCTCATCTCGTTCCACCCTGTGCCGTGGGCAGGGACAGCTTCCACTATCTCAGGCTGTTTCAAGCCCCGTCCAAACTGACTTTGAACACTYCCAGGGATRTGGCTGCCACRGCTTCTCTGGGCAACCTGTGCYAGGGCCTCCCCACCMTCMCAGGGAAGAATTTCTTCCCAATATCCCATCTAAACCTTTCCCTCCTTCATCTTAAAGTCATTCTCCCTYGTCCTATCAGTACATGCCCTTGTGAAAGTCCCTCTACAGCCTTCCTGTAASCCCTGTGTAGGCACTGGAAGGGGCTCTGAGGTCTCCCTGGAACCTTTTCTTCTCCACGTGAACACCCCCAGCCCTCCCAGCCTGGCTCCAGAGCAGAGGGGCTCCAGCCCTGTGGTCACTTCAGTGACCTTGTCTGGGCTTGTTCCTACAGGTCCAAGTGTTTCTTGTGTTGAGGGCCCCAGAGCTGGGCTCAGCACTGCAGGTGGGGTTTCACTAGAGCAGAGCAGAGGGGGAGAACCACCTCCCTGAACCTGCTGGTTATCCCTCTTTTGATGCAGCCCAGCACAYGGGGGGTTTCTGTGTCCCAGCACACGTGGCCAGGACATGTTGAGCTTCTTGTCCACCAACAYTCCCAAGTCCATTTCCCCGGGACTGCTCTCAGTCCATTCTCTGCCCAGTCACGATTTGTGTTTGGGATTTCCCCAACCCAGCTGCAGGACCTYGCACTTGGCCTTGTTGAACTTCATGGGCTTCACCCAGGCCCACCTTTCCAGCCTGTCYGGGTCCCTCTGGATGCGGTCCCTGCCCTTCAGAGTGTGGGCTGCACGTGCAGCTCAGTGTCACCAACAAACCTGCTGGGGCTGCATCGATCCCACTGTCCGTGTCACCAACAGAGGTGACAAACAGTGCTGGGGGCAACACCACCCTCTGAGGGACATCACTCCTCACTGGCCTCCACTTGGACACCAAACCATGGACCACAACTCTCTGAGTGCCACCATCCAGCCAATTCCTTATCCACTGAGTGGTTCACCCATCAAATCCACATCTCTCCGGTTGAGAGACAAGGATTTTGTGCCTGACAACGTCAAATGCTTTGCACCACAACAGCTGCTTCCTCCAGCCCACTGGGACCTTGTCTGCAGTGACCCACAGGCATCCAAACAGGGACCCTGTGGCCTGCTGCGTTAACCTTGACTTCCAGTTACTGTTTTAGGGATGTCCTGTAGGTCCTGCACTGTATCCACAGGGATGTCTGCCATACCACAGCTTATCCCAGCTGGTACTGTGAGCCCCTGTATGGGAGACTGCATCCAGTCCCAAAAGACTTGGCCAAAACTTTGGGCAAAGAGTGATGGTTGTGTCCAGCCCAGAGCTGGCAGAGAGACCTCCCAGTTGTCTCTCTTGTCTTTGGTACACTTTGGAGCCCAGGAGCCAGGTCAGCAGGGTCCTCCCATGAGCAGAATGGCAGGGACACAGGATGGATCGGGCTGGATGGGGSTCTGAGCTACCTGGTCTAGTGGAAGGTGTCCCTGCCCTTGGCAGGGGAGTTGGAGTGAGATGGGCTTTGAGGTCCCTCCCAGCCCAACCCAGCCTGGGATTCTGGGATTCTGTGGTTCTAATCCCCTGCTCTGCCCTGAGAGGAGCTGCCTGTTGCAATGATGGGGCAGCAGAACCTCCTTCAGGGTTTGCACTTTGCTTTTTTCACCTGGTTTGTGGCACTACTTTTGCCACGACTGTGAGAAGCAGTTGCTGAGACAGAGGGCTCCCTGTGCAGGCTGGGATTTTCAGAGACACTTCAGTAAGGCCCTGAAAATGGCAAAAAGCAGCAACAYCACATCTGCAGAGCGGCTGCCTTGAGAGGAGAAAACCTCTCCTAACCCAACACCTGCTGAGCAGCAAGGCATGGTCCAGGCTCTGCCTCTCAGCTCACTTGTCGTGAAGGTRGTGTTCTCTGTGCCAAAACCAGTCAGAGAAGGAACAATCACGTCATGACAGAGCTGAATACATTTAATGCACTCAAGCAGGAGCGGAAGGCAATAATTCACTCYGGAACAGAACTGGCTTGGGATGGTCTGGCACTGCAGATGATTTATATTTAGAGCTGGGTTTGGCAGGTGCTTTTATGGAACAGAAGTTTGGTTTTCTATTGTACTCAACCTGTCCCAAAAGAAGTTTAAAACATTCCACTTTGTGGCACGGCCAACTATTAACTAGGTCAGCTAGGAAAGGAGTGCACAAAACTGCCCTCTTCTATTTCCTGGGAGCTGCCTAGTGCTGGGTGCTGGGGAGGCATGGCACTGGCATTGACCAGAGCTCTTCAACATCCTGTGCCCAAATACCTGGGTGGATTGGCAGAAACACTGAGGCCAGGAAGAGCTGGGCTGCTGTCCTGCCCCAGCCCTGTCCCTGCTCTCCAGCCCCCTGTGTGCCACGAGGACTGAGAATTTAAAGGCCACGAGCTCCCAGCACTCTGTGGGGCTGTGGGGCTGTCCTGGCCTGAGTGTCCGGGATGGGTTTTGCATGGACCCTGCAGCGTCAGCCCATGAGAGGCCATGGCCACCTGCACCTGGTGCCACTTACCCAGTGCTGCTCACCCAGTGCTGCTCACCTAGAGCTGCTCACCCAGAGCTGCTCACTCAGTGCTGCTCACCCAGCAGAGAGGCAGGGAAGGGCACGAAGGGGGCTGGGGCACCCCCAGCCCTGTCCTCACACCCTGGGGGTGGCTGGCTTGACCACTTGGCTCTGGAASCTGAATCCCCACTCTGGGCACCGTTAGACAAGGCTTTGATGCCAGAGCTGTGGGGATGGATGAGCCACTGCTGGTGCCCAGGCCAGCATTAAATGTTTGCCTTCAGCATGAGAATCTGAGWAAATGAAAACTCAAAAAAAAAATTGCTCCTGCAGATGTTTCTGCCTTCCCTTTATTTTGTGTAGGAGGATGGATTTGAACAGAGTGAGAAGGGAAAGATCACCTTAGCTCAAGGAAGGAGAACAGGCTCTGGGATGGGATTCACAGGCAACCCCAGCTGTTGCCCTGCCTGACTACCAAAGGCTGACCTCRCATATGGGGTGTCAGAAAAAGGGAAAAAACCCCTAGAATTTGACACAATTCAGAAGYTTAAATAGAATTTCAAGAAGTTCTTTCAGCATCAAGTCCTGCSTCTAGAGCTTTATGAAAACTGAGAAGCACTGCCTTTCCTGCTGGTACCAGAGCAGAAACCCACACGACTGATGTCATGTGTAGAGCTGGGATACCCTGGACACCTCCCACCCATATCTGGAGAGGTGTCAGAGGCCATGGCACGATCCTGGACACGGACTTCATCTACTGACCTTCYGCTGCCACCCAGGCACCAGAGCCTTTGGGGTGCACAGACTGAGGCTGGGGTTATGCATGTCCCCAGCACATTCCCTCTGATGTTTAGGCAATGACGTCAGGGGCTGGAAAACTCAGCAAGCCAGCTCCCTCAGGAGGGGCTGTGACAAAGCTGTGCAGCTGCAACCCATTTTGGGCTAAACCAGACTTGTAGGAAAGACACAGCACCTGTCTGGAACAGTCAAGAACCTAAGCAATATGACAGCCCGAAGTTCTGGATCCCAACACAGCAGCCTTTCGCACCACAGAGGATGATGGAGTGTTGGTGTTGCTGGTGCAGCATGTCCTGCTCTGTGCCTGCTGCACCCACACCACGAAGGGAAGGGATTGCAAAAGCACCAACGGGCAGTTGCAAGTTGCAAAAGTGTTTTTTCGAGCTGAAAACACATGCCTCTCACCCCCACACAGCCCACAAGGCCTCACCTCCTGCCCTGACACCCCGCTGGCCTCGCCAAGCACCCACGCGCTCGTGTGAGCTGGCGAGTGGTGCTGCCTGTGGTGTCCCAATGCGCTATCGAAGGCACCAGGGAGACCTTTAATTCTTACTGATGGGGTGAATGAAATGGGGTTGGGACATTTTTATGCTCTGAATAAGGAAGAGGGGGGTCACCAACCAGACACGGTTGAGAAATCTGGCAAAAGAAGTGCCAAAGCAGGTGGGGTAAGCTGCACCCGGAGGCAGGAAACCTTCCCAGCCCAAGGGTTCCGGCTCCCATCTGTGAATGGAGCTGGCACCCAGAAGGCAAACCCCGCCTGCTGCAAGCACCCGGTGCTCGGGACCCTCCCTGGCTCCTTTGCTGACAGGGCAGGACAATGGAGGCAGTTCCGGAAGCAAAGAAAGTTCAAATTCCTCCAGCCAATTACCTCATGGCAGTAAATCTTCCACCTCTCTTTCCCAGTCACCGGTGAAGCCTGTCTATTGTCTGGGGAGCCTGTCTGTCTGCCCCAGCACAAAAGGGAGAACAATCAGTGGGTTTGTGTAACATCCGATGTATTAAAATGCAGGAGAATAAAGCAGGGAAAGGGCCAAGGAGAGCTGGGTGGGGAGGAGATCTCCAAGAGGCTGCTCTGATGCAGCGGTGTCTGGTCTGCAGAGGCTTCCAGCCCCCTGGTGTAGGTGACATTCAGGCTGGATGCTGGTCAGGGTAGTGCTGGAGAGGACTGGGGACCCCTCAGAGTTTCCAGGGCAGGGGTACTGCTGGCCTGGAAGGGGATTGCTGCCTGCAGCATTGTCCAAATCCTGTCCATGCACCCTAAAGCTGTCTTCACTGAGGCCAAACTGTCTAGTATTTTGGCAGCAAAGTGGCAAACAGCCCCCGAGGGCTGGGAGGTCATCACGGTGGGCACCTTCTGGCTCCCTCTGTGTTGCCCCACTGCATTGGCAGGCACTGATCTGCATCAGAAAAAATAGAGAGAAGAAAATATTCTGTGCTACCAAGATCCAGACTTTTGGAGAACAACATCTCCATGTTATTGCCATCAGTTCTGATGGTCCTGTGTGTTCCCTGGTCGGTTATGGGTCCATGGATGTCAATGGAGGTGCCCTCTCCAGCCCTGCAGCTTGCTGGAGCCAGATATGAGAAGYCTCTCCTCTCCTTTGGACAGCCCAAGGCATGGTTCTTCCATGGTCCTGGGGCATCAAATCTGTATCCAGTCCATGCTTCATGGCAGGATGCTGTTTGCCTGCTGTACCTCGCACAGTGTCTGTGGAGAGGTGAGAAGCAGCTGCAGCACTGTCTGTGTTCTGAGGGGTTTTTGGTGGTCTGGAAGAACCAGGAGCTGCACCTGTGAACTGATGGAGCTGGGCTGCTCCACAGTTTGAGTCCTTCTATCTGTAGTTCTCTCTCTGTCAAGCCGAGTCATGGCCAGGCTCCACATCCCAGTCTTGCTACACAAGATTACTGAGAGCAGGAAAAAGAAGCCCTAAGGAAAGAGAAGGATTTCCTTAAAGTGAACTTCTGATGAGGCAACAGAGAGAGTCCAGAGCTGTGCAGACCATGAGAGACTGAGGATAACCAAGCGAGGAGCAGACATCAGTTGGCAATCCCAGAGATCTGGTGTCTGACCAGCACCTCTTCCTGCCCCCTGCTGTACCACCAGCCCTGTCCTGCTGGCCACCAGATTGTACCAAGGGCTTAAAGGGCTGAATGCAGGAGAGGAGAGCAGCTGCTGTGGGGCTCTGCACAGGTATGAGACTTGGCACATCCCATGTGGTGTGCCCTGGGGAGCCTCGCTGTGTGCAGGAGGTGCAGGCTGGAGGCAGGACCATGAGGCAGGTGCTGGATAGCACAGGATGATTTTCCCACTTGTCTGCAGCACTGCTGCATGCTCTTCTSGGTGTTTTGACAGCCACTTGCTGCAGTGGGCACCTCTTGTCCTCTGTGGCCCCACTGCAGTATTGTGCCAGCCTTTTCTCTGTCTTCTCCAGGACAGGTAGTAACTCACCCAATGATGCTCACAGGCACTTTTTGTACAGCCTAGGCTGGGGGAAGCTCCCCTGCAGCCCAGAAGGCAGCAGAGAGAGAGGAGCTGGATGCTGCTGTGTGGAGGCACAGCATGGCTGTGGCTGCACACTCAGCCCCAGGTGACTCCTCTGGCCTGTTTGAGCAGAGCTGGCCTTGCACACAGAGACTGAGGTGTTTGTGTGGGTAATCTAGAGAATACTTTGGGGTTTGGCTGCCTTCCTGCGTAGGATGTGGCCGCACACCTTAGAGTATGGGCAGACACCTTATCACGGCTGGAATGGTTGCTGGCAGCCCGATCCTGTATCTTTAGAGCCATGGCTTGACTTGCTCCATCCGGCCGGGCCTTGGACACTTCCAGGGATGGGCAGCCACAGCTTCTCTGGACAACCTGTGCCACGGCCTCACCACCCTCACAGGGAAGAATTTTTTCCTAATATCCAATCTAAACCTCCTCTCTGCCAGTTTGAAGCCGTTCCCCCTTGTTCTGTCACTCCAGGCCCTTGCAAACYRTCCCTCTCCATCTTCCTTGYCAGCTCCCTTCAGGCACTGAAAGGCTGCAATTAGGTCACCCCAAAGCTTCTCTTCCCCAGTCTGAGCAATCCCAGTTCTCTCAGCCTTTCCTTGTAGGAGAGGTGCTCCATCTCTCYAATCAGCTTGGTGGCCTCCTCAGGACTTGCTGCAGTGGATCCACGTCCTTCCTGTGCTGAGCAGAGGAGRTGGGTGCCCCATCTGGCACTGCTCGTGGAGCACCTCTGCACTTCCCACTGCTTATAAGGGGAGGCCTGAGCTGGAGGTGGGGTCAGGCAGCACAGTCAGTCAGTCCAAGCATYGTGACCCCAGAGCAGCGACTGAGCTTCTGCCACAGCCACCGGTGTCCTGCCCAGAGGACRGCAGAGCCCTGGGCTGTCACCGCCAGGGGAAGGCACAAAACCCTGCACGGGCGGGTGGGAGGTGCAGGCCCAGCCGTGGGTGAATGCTCTGCAAAGCTCTTTCACAAGGTTAATCCCCCTTATTCATGTCTCAAACGGACAAAGCGTGGAAGAAGGAATGAAGAACATCCTGAACACCGTTACTCTGCACTGGCTGCTACRGAGATCTCCTGACTCCAGCCAGGGCACTGGGAGTGGTGCCCAGCACAGTGTGACATGCTGCGACAACAGCTGGGGGATGAGACTGAATTTACGGCTCTTCCATGGCTCTCCCTGCCTGCTGCAGGGAATGACAGCCTTTGCTCACAGCTCTCAGGAATCCTGGTGCCCCAACACTGTTTTTAAGTGGACTTCTGCTTGGAAATGCAAAGGAAAGGCACAAGTTGTTATGAGCACTGACTCACCCTGAGACTACACTACTGAGAATTCTGGTGCACATCTGCCTGTTCAGCCTCAGAAAAAATCTGGAATAGGTCTACTAAGTTAATATGCCAATAATACTTGGATTCCTGGCAGTGCTTTGGTTTTCTCTGCTCCATCAGATAGTGCATTCCTACCTCCTTGCTACATCCACCTGCACCACTGCATTCCTGTCACAGTAGTGCCAGCAACTCCAATCTTGCTTTCGACACCAGAGATGTCCATCTCCAGCCTTCAAATGCCCCATACGTGTGCAGAATGATGCATTAATTTATCTTAATGAGACATCAGRGTTTCAAGCCAACCACCTCAGCGCACTCCAGTTCCCTCCCAGCAATGGCTGCAGTGTAGGCTCCAAACACATCCAGTCTCCAAAAGCCAACCCCRTTGTAACAAGCAGATGGAAGAAGCACCATCCTGAGAGTTGCTGTCCAATCCCACGGAGGAGCCTCAGACCAAAAGCTGTGGAGGTGCAGGATTTGCAGGATCAGGTCCTGGAGTCAGGCTGCGAGTGGTGGAGCTTGGCCTGGGAGCAGCTGCTCGGTGACAGAGACAGGGCATGGCCCAGGGCTGCCTGTGCACTGAGGGGCAGGTGTGGGATTTCAGAGCAAGGCTGGGGGTGTTTGCTCGGCAGGGCACAGGGGAACAGGCCCCAGCCTGTGTTCTTGGTAAATAAATGAGATTACATCAAGAATACACCCAACTCCTACAATTGACTTTTCATCCCTACAAAACCAGGCCTTCATGACTCTGGTATTGCCAGCTTGCTTGGTGAAAAGGGTTAACAGTGAAGAATATTTGGTTTCTACTATTTGCCTTCTGAATTTTGAACCTTTAGGGGCTCRGGAAACACCTTTTTCAAAGAAAAGACACTCACTTCGTGTGATTCCAGGAGCTGGTGCTTGCTGCAAGCTCTAAGTGCAGAGGTTTGACATCACCACCAGTCGTGTGTGTGCCACCTTCTCTGCTCCATAACCAACACCTGCCCAGTTCCTGCCAACCCATCTTCCYGGGACAAGGATACTTGGCTTCAAGGAGACAGTCACTGGCACCCCCTAATGCCTGGTGAGGGTGAGGGGTAGGAAGTAAACACTCAGAGCTGCTCCTGTGCTACCCCCAGACCAAACAGAGGCCACTTGGCCAGTCTGTGATATGCAGCACATCTGCCCTGCTCTTTCTRCAGCCTGCCCTCCCTCAGCCATGCTGCGAGGAGTGTTCCTCAGAGCCAGGGAGCTCCTCGGGTCCAACAGAAATGCAAACATTGTCAGTGCTTGCTGCTCAGAACCTGCACTCTGCTCCTCGCTGTTGATGAAGGGCCCTTAGAACAGCACCTCTGCCTTCCCTGTGCCACGGCTGGGAGTCAGGCAGCTCTCAGGATGCTGCATTGGAGCCCAGTGACCATGTCCTGCCACGTGCAGGGTGTGCCCACACCTCCTGTGACACGTGTGACAACACAGACTGCACAGGCAGGTGTGCTGGGGGCAGCTGGATCTGGGGGCAGGTTTGGAAGTGCTTGACCTCCCTGATTCCAGCTCTGCCACTGTCTCTTCATGGAACACTCACATGGTCCCTTCCCTTGTCTGAGCCCTTGAGACCCTTGAAAAACAAGGATAAGAGCTTTACCACTTGCCAAGACCTGAAAACTGGATTGCAAACCCCTGCAAGTAGCAAAACACTGAGAGCACGTCACTGTGTGCTGCRCATGTTTGCATCACCTGGGAAGACTCTTGGCTCTGACCACAAGTTCTCTGGCCCCCGGCCAGGGCAGTCAGTGCAGGAGTTTCAGCAGAAACTGCCTTTCTCTGGCAGCAGCAGCCCCTGGTGCTGCAGGGTTGAGCCTGGCATCCCAGCTGGGCTGGGGGAAGACTGGGAGGATTTGCCTGCAGGCTGCAAGCCCCAGCCGTGCCAGACCGTTCTTCTGTTCCATTTATGTTTTCAAAGGCCTCTGCTCCACTCTTACTACTGCTGCTGCCTTCCTACCACAGGCTGTGAATCCTCCCGACAGCAGAGGAGAAGGGAACACCAAGCCCAGCTCCGTCACACACGGAGAGATGCTCCCTGTGGRTGCTCTGAGGAGAGAGGCTCCATGGGGCACAGGCTCAGAGCAGCTCCACCTCCTGCTGCTGCTCACAGGATGGTCTCTCTGACCCACAGCTGGCACTGCCCCACTGCCCACAGCTGCTCCTGCTCTCAGCCCACACTGTCCTAGTCCCAATTTTGCTCTGCTGCCAGACAATGGATCTCAGATCTCCGCATCTCCCTCTCCAAACTTGTCCCCATATCCCCCATCTCACAGCTGGCTGCCCTTCTCTCCAAGGTTGGAGAGGAGCATCTGCGGGGCAGCTCACAGGCTGTGTCCCCCAACACAAAACCTGCATCTGCTTTTTCTACCACACTCACTGAACAAAACTTCTGCAGTTTTCCCCACATTTGCTGCTGAGCCTCCAGCTCTGTCCGTGCTTACCCATGAAGGGCCCTGAAAAAGTGCCCAGACCAGAACACTCCTGGGTGTCCACCCCTTGTCACCAGAGGCAGCTGTTAGAGATGTTGGGTTGCACAGTCAGCTTTAGGTGTAGACAAAAAAAATCCAAGGAGGAGCAGAATGAAAATGTCACCCTTGGTTTGCTGCTGAGGAGATCTGTGTGAAGATCTGGACGGGTATCTTCAGATGAGGAAAATTTGTGTCAAGTTACCCAGACTGACTCTGTCCTAGAATGAGTGATAGAATCCCAGAGGGGTTTGGGTTGGAAGTGACCTTAAAGACYTCCTCATTCCACTCCCTGCCATGGGCAGGGACACCTTCCACTATCCCAGGTGGCTCCAAGCCCCATCCAACCTGGCCTTAGACACTTCCGGGGATGGGGCAGCCACAGCTTCTCTGGGCAACCTGTGCCAGGGCCTCACCACCCTCACAGGGAAGAATTTCCTCTGTATATCTAACCTAAATTCCTTCCCTTGCAGTTTGAACCTGTTACTCCTCCTCCTATTGCTACAGATCCTGAAGAAGGGTCCCTGTTCAGGACCTGCACGTGCCCACAGCAGTGTTCCCAGAGCAGGTCTGGGCCGTTGGCTGTGCTGGGCAGTCATTGCTTCCTCTGAGCTGTGCTGGGGTACTCAGCCAGCAAAGATGGGACAAAGCAATCAACCAAATGCAGAGATAGAGAAAAGGATTTTGACTAATATTTGCTTTGCCAAATACGCTTGTAGAAYGACAATTCAAGACTTGGCAAATCAGCAACAGGTTTTCTAATTATTTGTGAAGGCAAAGGCTGCAAAACTCTGAAAATATTAAAATGCTCTGTTTTCACAGAGACCCTTGGAATACATAATTCTTCATGAAAACTCACACAGTTAAATAGATTGAATCGCTTGAAATCAGTTCAGACAAAACACTGTCTTCAACTGAGAACAAATGCTCCTGCTTTTCCACTTGTGAGAACAATTGGAATATATTCTTCTAGGATTTTTYTCCTGTTTCCTGCAGTTTGTCCATCTCCTCTTACAAAGACCACCAGCTAGGAATCAGAAACRACCTGGTGAAAGGCCAGCTAATCTGATCAAGGCTGACTGAAACATTCCCAGTATATTTTTCAGAACAACAGCAAAGCTTGAAATACAATATTTGCTTTCTATTTTCCACATGGAGAACATTTCTCCAGCATTAATGTCTTTATCACATCACAGACACTCTGGGGGTCCAATTAGGAAAGCTGTCAGCAGGATTATCTGGGCTACAGGTCCAAGCAGGTGCCTCCCATTGTACAGCTCAGTGTCTTTGTGAAGTCAAACACAGTTTTGTTCGACCCAGCCAAGTGCTTTGACTGGGCATTGGAGGATGCCAGTCAATTCCTCATGATTCAGCTTTCCCAGTGGAAACTTGAGACCTTCTGGCAAACACCACTATGTTCTGAAGGAAATATTCAATTTGARGACAAAAGTGCACTTTGCCATTTAAAAAAACCCCTAAGCCAGAAACTTTCCTTTCCCATTGAGCAGCAGGACTTGCCTGGGAAAAGCATGCCAGGAGCTGCTTGTTTTGGAGCCAGCTCTTCAGGGGAGTTCAGCTTCCCTGTGGGCACCTCAGCACAGTCTGGATTTCATAGAGAAGCAGCACCAGCAGTACCTGTTGACACAATGGCTCCATTTTTGAGCACCCCAGCACCAAATATACTGAGATGTTAAAACCCAGCCTGGAGGGAAATGCTTCAGAGGGACCCGGGTCTGTCTGAGCCGGGATGGAATGGGAGGAAGGAAGCAGAAGACATGGCTCCTGTGGAGTTAATGATATTTTGGAAAGGCGGAAGAGTCAGAGAAGTGGCAGTAGAAGCTGACATATCTACTCTGTGCCATTATCCTGATGGGGCCACTCAMCCATGCTTTTATCATCATTTCACTTATACCAATTTCATATTTCTGTTCATTCACTTTTATAACCACTTCACTGTCAGTTCACACGTAGTGAGAGCATACTGCACCCACAACAGGCTTGAAAACTCCTTCTGAAGTTGAGTTTTTCCACAAAAGTGCTTCACGGCGTGGGAACTGCTCTGAGCAGCAGGAGGAAAAGCCTGGCAAAATGAACATTTTCCTAAGCTCCTGAGTCAAAAGCATGTGAAACTGGCTGGGGCAGTAAAGCAGGACCTGCTGGAGTCAGCAAGGGAAGGAAGGATTCGAGACCAGTGCAAGGAAGTGATTCATGGAGATGACATGGAATCACATCATTTCTCTCGTTCTTTTGCCATCTCTTTTCTTAGCTCTAGACCCRGAGCCTATGAGATATGTATTTAATTGCAGATCAGAAACAGGGCAGGCACCAACTCTGGTTATCCCTTCTGACTTCAGTGAACCTACCACAGTTTTATAGACTRCAGACCAGACTCTATAGACTAGATCTGGTGCAGCTCGCCTTCCATCCCTGAACACCAGCCTTTTGATCACCCTGAGGGCCCAGCTGACCCCTTCACCAATCTGCCTGCTCTGCCTCCATGAACTCCTTCTCACCTGCTCATAACCCCTGAGCAGCCCAGTGCTGTGTGCTCACAGGTACCACTTGTCCCCAGGTTTCTCAAAATGGAATTTCCCCTCATCTGTTCTCCTGGCGAAGCTCTGTGATCTGGCAGAGGCACAGATTTCTGTGAGACTCTCCCGGTTCTTGGTTCCTCCTGCCTGCTGCTCTCAAAATGCCCACTGAGCCTTCTTTCATTTCCTTTCTCTTGTCCAGTTATCAGCCCACACCAGCTGAATTCCTTCAAGAGAGTTTGATGTGGGCTCATTTCAGGGACTCTGCAAACTCAGCAATTAATTCCTGTTGGAGCAGATGCCTGTTGGCACCTTCAATGAATGATTTCCTCTTCTCAGACCCTCCTCTTTTTATCTCCTACCACATTTACCYTTTATAATTTAATCTCCTAATTCTATTCCTTACTTCCACCTTTGCTCCATCTGATGGACTTCAGGGTCTGTGATTCCTTGGATTGCCCCTGAAGGCTTTTTGAAAGCTGTGTTGCATTTGTCCCCTTGCATTTTTCAGGCAGCAGAACTGGTTCAAGCAGTGGGCTAAGCACAATGGTTGGCAGGTCAGTAGTCTCAAATTTGGATGCCTTTGGGAGCTGTGTGAATATCACCTGATAATTTTTGTTATTCATCCTATCCATTTGTTTTCAGATTTGTCCACATTAAGAATGGCTTTGAGGGAAGCACCCACAGTTTGTTCTCAGGGAACAACAAAGAAAATCATTTAATTTTATGGTGATGGCCCTGTGTTTGAGSAGCTCTTCCCATCCCTGCCACCTTTTGGCCTGTTGAATTGCCTGCATCTTCTGCATTGGAACTATTATTAGTGGTTGCAGTTCCACAGCAAAGGTAATCAGCTATTAAATGTTGTCTGGCTCATTTGCCCCGTTYCCCAATCATGTGATGGGGTGCAGGGGACTGACTCCCCTTGCACAATCCTAAAATTCCTAAAGCCCTTTGGAAGAAGGGGATAACATAATTCATTTTTGATTTTTGTCTCCATCAGCATGTCAGCAGAAGTTATGTCATCCCAGCCACGCTTTCAGGAGGAAGCTCCTGGCATTACCCCGGCCTGTGTGAGTCAGACAAGTCCTTGTCCTGCCAACACAAGACTGGGCTGTGGAGACACAACACTGTTTCCCCAGCCCTGCTCTGGGAGCCAGATTTGGGTTCCTTTATCCATTGTCAGACCAGCATGAAAGTACCTGGAGAACAGCCCTGAAAGCCAGGGGGGTTGTATGTCCCTCAGCCTCGCCACTGGTGTCCCCACACTCCCTTTGTGTGCAAGTGGGATGGGTTATTTCCATCCTACATCAAGGTTTGGGAAATCAGGGAAGAGTTATGAGAAAAGGGAGCGTTACTCTTGATCTTGAAAATTAGACTGTAGAGTGTGTCTTTACAAAACTGCAACTCAGAGACATCTGAAGTTTGGCAAGAGAATCCTCAGAAGATAAAACAAAAATGAGCTTTTGGACCAGAGACAGACTCGAGTACTTGGTCATGCCCTTTGGCCCATGTACTGCTGCAGTCACCTTGCAAAATTTTTAATTATGTTTTTTAGAGATTTACTAGATTCCTTTATAATAATATTCTTGGACAACAGCATTATTCTTTTCACAGGACATGAACCAACCTGAGCAGCTTGTAAAATCAGTCCCAGAGTATTTGAGTTGTCACAAACTCATATACCAAATTAGAGAGGTAAGATTCTGAAAGGTCTTCCATTGAATGCCTGGGCTGCTTCAGCTCCCCAGAGGCAATGGAAATGAACTCAGAAATCACAGACGTGGCCACGCCAAAGACAGTTACTGGGTTTYGGTGCTTTCTTAGCTTCATTAGCTTTTATCACCAATTAATTAAAGACTTCATGAAATAATCTTCCCATTTCTGGGCTTATTAAAGAGGGGGATGTTGGAATCTCACCACCTCGGTGTAGAAGCCTACGATGTACGTGTCTACATCTGAGCTAGACTTCGGATTTCCTCTCCAGTCGCACGAGGAGAAACCAGTCCTTTCACTGAGTGATTCACCAGCCTGTTTGAGGGGTGCGTTTGAGGAGGAGATAAATCACACCCTGCTGGCTGAGGAAATACGGGATAATTTCCAACAGGTTTTTATAATTGTTCCATTCATAATGCCCACAGACCCTTCCCATCGGGTCATTGTGAAAGCAGCTGTTCCTCACTGTGCTGGAGGACTGGTGGTAACTCAGGTAAAGACCTTTCAACCGCAGCTTCCTCTCTACATGAGCTATTTTTAGTGATGAATTCAAGAGAATTGGTGGCATTTGATGAGCTACCTGCAGCAGAGCCACTCCTGCCCAGCTGGGGTGGGAACACTGAGGAGGATAAAGCACCATGACYGCAAAACTCAACCACTATTAACCCACTCTGCCTTCTGATTACCATCTTTCATTTCACCATCTTCCATTTCTGCCTGTTGGAAAGATGTAGAAAGCAGGCTTGGATTAAAACCAGCTCTGGTCTGCAGTCCTGGAGATCGGGTTTAAAACCACCTGGAGTTTGTCAGTGTGAACTCTTTAGCCACCCTAAAGAAGATTTTGCTGACTCATGGCTCATGGTCTTCAACCAAAGCCAGGTACCCCTGCAACCAAGAGCAACATGTACTTTAATGTGTTCATGAAGGACCTGGGTGCAGCAACTGGAGGTATAATGAGTGAGTTTGTTGGCAACGCTAAATTGGGAGTACGAAAAGGGCCTGCAGAGAGACCCGGACAAATGAGAGGGCTGGACAGTCACAGAAKCATAGAATGGTTTGGGTTGGAAGGGACATTAAAGACATCCTCATTCCACYCGCTGCCATGGGCAGGGACACCTTCCACTATCCCAGGTTGCTCCAAGCCCCATCCAACCTGGCCTTGGACTCTYCCASGGATGGGGCAGGCACGGCTTCTCTGGGCAACCYGTGCCAGGGCCTCACCTCCCTCACAGCCAAGAATTTCTTCCCAATATCTAATCTAAACCCATTCTCTGTCAGTTTGAAGCTGTTTCCCCTTGTTCTGTCACTYCAGACCCTCAGAAATGGTCTCTCTCCRTTTTCCTTGCAGGCTCCCTTCAGGTACKGGAAGGGGCAATTAGGTCACYGCCARAAGCCTTCTCTTCTCTAGSCTGAACAATGAAGTTTAACTCGGACAAGTGCCGGATTCTGCACCTAGGAGGGAGTACTTTGGATTTATGGACAGATGGGGGAATGAGAGGCTGGAGAGCAGCCCCATGGAAAGGGACCTGGGGGCCATCCCTGTCCTGGGAGGCACYAGGCACAGCATCGCCAGCCGGGMCAGGAATGGAATTGTCCCGCTCTGCTCTGGGCTGGGGCGGCCTCACCTCAAGTGCTGGGGGCAGTTTTGAGCACCACAATATAATAAAGATCTAAATTTGTTACAGAGCATCCAAAGGAGGGACACAGGGGTGGTGAAGGGTCTGGAGGGGTCACACGAGGAGCAGCTGAGGACACTTGGTCTATTCAGCTGGAGGAGACTGAGGGGRGACCTCATCTCAGTCTACAACTTCCTCTTGAGGGACAGTGGAGAGACAGCTTCAATCTCTGCTCTCTGTGAGCAGGGACAGGACCCAGGGAATGGCTGGAGCTGAACTGGGGGATGTTTAGGTTGGATATCAGGGAAAGGTTCTTCCCCCAGAGGGTGGTGGGCACTGAACAGGCTCCCCAGGGAATGGTCACAGCCCCAAGGCTGCCAGAGCTCCAGGAGCATTTGGACAATGCTCCCAGGGATGCACAGGATGGGATKGTTGGGGTGTCTGTCCAGGGCCAGGGATTAGACTTGATGATCCCTGTGGGTCTTTCCCAGCTCAGGAGATTCCATGATCCTATAGCATGCACACATGAGCCTGCTCACCCTGCCTGGGGGAGATCTGTAAGTCCATAATGGGGAGCTCGGTTCAAAGTCTGAGCAAGCCACCGTTCTGACACAGGACATTGTTCAGGCATTAGAAGCTTCTCACCATATTCTTTTTGACCAGCCTTGCATGCCTGGAGACACCCAGGAGTGTGTTTTTTATGTGCTGAACCCTGCAAATAGGTCAAGGCTGAAGAACTAGAGATGCCTCTGCATCTGTGATTGCACCAGCTCTCTTTAGCTGAGGTTTTGATGTAAGCTTACATTTCCTACCTCCAGGGAATCAGAACAGCTTTTTTCTGCTTTATTAATCAGCTTAATTAAGACAATACACCTTCTACCCTGTACCTACCCTCCTACTATTAAGGAAGCAGCTCAGCTTTTCTTAACTTGTAAACTTGCTGCCTACTGGGATTTCTCACAGAAAGCCTCACATTTCATCCATGTTTTGGAAAGAACTTCTTATCCTTTTGGGAACAAAAGAGTTATTCACTGCTCTGTATTCACTCTAAGGTAATGGGTAAATATAGACACTAAACTAAACTCTGGGATGATGGTTTGGCTTGTGCTGTTTGACTGACCAGGTGTATTTTGTCCTGCTTCCCATAGCATTCCTCCTTTCATTTATCTGTACAACTGTCTGGACTGACAGGTTGAGGTCTATCAATTATTTCACTCTCAGTTACACTAAATTACAAAAGACCAGATTTCTCACTTAGGCCAGACTGTGCCTTCTATACCCTTCTGTCTTCAGAAGGGCTTACAGTCCCTTCTGAAAATATCAAAGGAAGTCTTTAAAGCCCAGCCAGATTTTCATTGTTGGGAGACTCCAGCTTCATCAAAAGGAGAGACAGTCTAGACAAAACACCTACAAACTTCACTCTCATCTAAAAATATAACTGTTGTTTTTGTGGTGAACCTTTCACAATTTCTGCCCAGATCCACCCAATAAATTGTGCCTTTGCTGCTTTGAGTCCTTCCTCCGTTTCATGAATCTCCATGAAGCCACGTTTGAAAAAGCACTCCCCTCCCCCTAATCCAGGTTGGTGACCCTCCAGAGTGTCAAATCCAAGAAATATTGGATTATGAGGGAACTCATAAGGCAGCATTCCTTTGCTTTAGGAGTTATGCACATTGGAGAACTCCTGGAAAGCCACTGAAATTCTCATGAAAATTTGCCATCGATCAGACACTGGGAAATCCAGGACACACCATGGTAGATGGGAATGGTGCCTCTACAGAAGTAAATGGTAAATAATGTGCCATCCCAAAAGCTTCCTACACTCAGCTGCCAACGGCTTCTCAAAACTCTGCCTATGCATCCCTTAATGATTCCTGCTTTGAGCTCTAATCCAGCCTTTTCCTATCCCATAGACCTTATTTCTGTCTGGAAAAATGTCTCTGTTTCTGTTTTGTTCTGGGTCCAGTGGTTGCTCTGGTGGAGACCCCCACCACAGTCAGTGAGTGTCAGATGGGTCCTTGTAGGGTTTTTTCCCTTTCCAGGTGTAAGGATGGCAGACCAGAAACATCTAAAACGCTTGGAAGGGAGGGAGGAGAACTGCCGGCTGCCTTCATGAGCAGTCTCTAGCTAAGCCAGTGCCTTCCTGAGGACAGGCACAGGCCCCTTTGTGGGGCCATGAGCTCCTGCACATCGACAGACTGAATGGAACCAGGGCTGGTCACCTTCTGCCCTGAGCCGTGCATCCCCCAGGCAGCCGGGCTCTGGGGCCAGAGTGAGAGCAACACAAGCAAAGGAGTCCCACGGACAAAGTCCCACCCGAGGAATAGCCCTGACACAACCACAGCCCATGAGGAAATCGTGGCAGTGACTCATTGTGGTCTCCAGGATAACTCTGGATGAGACGGGAACGCAGTGCTAAAGCAGATCCACCCAGTGCTGGGCTGCCCAAGGAGCGTGGTCCCTGTGGCTGCAGGTCCCTGGTGTCCGTGCTGGGSTGCTTGCACCTCCCTCAGCAGAGAACAAGCCAGGCAGGCCATTCCCTGAGGGGCTGGCTGCAGATGGCGTGAGAGCAGAGCTCCCTCCAGCACTGCTGGTGGGTCACCTTGCTCTGTCCTTGGCACGGTGCCCTCCAGGCAGAGAAAGGAAAGCTGTTCCTGGCCCACAGCACCCTGCTGAGATCAGAGGATGTTGTTCTGCCTTCCCTCTGGGAAGCCCAGCTGCAGCCCCCTGGGGCTGTGCATCCACCGGGGCTGTCCATCCCTGCCTGCCAGCACCGACCCTGGGACAGCGCCCGCCTCCRTCCTGCCCACCCGGGAGCCTGCCCCACACTGCTGCAAGAGGCAATTCGTCTAAATGGAGGAAATTCACAGGCAGCATTGAGTAATGAGAGTTTTGAGGGGCAGAAAGAGMAGCTTTGGATGGCAGGACTCAGTTTGAGTGCTCACACATGAAGGAAGTTTGGAAGCCCATGTTTTGACACTCCTACTGGATGCTGTGGTGCCAACAGTGAAGGGACCCTCAAGCAGAGTGTTTCTAATTCCTTTTTCTGACAGAAGTGATTCTGTGCAAATCTGCTTGGCTGCATTATCTGGAAGCTGGTGGATGTGGAGGATTAAGAAGCAGGTCATTGCCAAAGAATTAGAGAGCAGTACCTGGAACTATTAAGACRCAGATGAGATGGGTTCATCTGTTTAGATCAGTCCCCACATTCCTGCAGGAGCAGCAGAGCCAGAGGAATGCAGAGCCCGCACACATCACTAATAATAARTTGTTCCATTGTGACTCGTAATGGGAAGGTTCACTAATTACAAGGAGCTTTTAAACTGTGGGGGGTTACCCTGGCAATGGCCAAGATCTACGGGCAGGCCCAACGTTCCCTGGTGCTCTCCTGGATTGGGAAATCACGAGCAGAGCTTGTGCAAACTCCCCACCTCTGGCTGCCATGTGCTGGACCAGTGCCTGAGTGCTCCGCACTGGTTTTACCCAGCTCTGTCTGGTGCTGGTGGTGTGAGCAGCAGATGGAGCTTCCCCCCTTTCCCTTCCCTCCCCTGCTCCAGGGCAAACTGTGTGGGACAGCAGGGGCGGCAGAGCAGGGGTGGGGGGCAGGACTCTGGGGTGGGGCAGTCTGTGCCTCATCCGTACTCTGACCCAGAGCAGGGAATGGACCCTCCTTGCTGGGGCTGTGTCCCGATGTCCCCAAGGCCACACACGGCTGGTCTGGGTGTCCGGAGTCCTGGCCACCCTCACGGTGCCCGAGGGACACTGCCCCCACACACAGGCAGCAAGAGGGACCTACAGGGGCTCTGAGCTGGAAAGRGCTGCCAAGGACCCTCCCTACCACAGGATCAGGCTGCTCCTGCTGCTCATTCCTCCCACAGCTCCGGGCAGGGAACTGACCCAGACGTTCCTCATGAGCGAGAGAGGACATCCCACTAGTCCCTTTTGCTCCCAGCTCCCTGGCAGCTGCAGGATGTGGGAGCCTTGGCCTGCTGGCAGTGGCTGCTGCTCTGGTGCCAGCTCTGCTCCCTCCTTTCRGTACAGATGGATGAGGGGATGACCCCAGAACCTGTGGCCTGCTCTCCTGGCAGAAAGGCAATGAGGTGCGTGGGCCACGTCTGGAAATCAGATGCCCCGTGGGTGACTCAGTGGCATTCCCTCTGCTCATGCACCARAGGATCATCTGTCCTGTCCAGACAAGTTTCACCAGTGTGAGCAACAGCTAAAAGCCAGCAATATTCCAAAATGACAGTATCTGAGAGCCTGGAGCTGCCAGGATCCACCTGTGGGAAACAGCCCACAGGTCTTCTCAGGAAACGCCTGGTGGGCACCATGTAAGGAATTCCATGTGAAACACCTTTCCTGGCACAGAGAAAGCCATCCAAGACCACGGCAGGCTCCAGGTTACACCTTCTCCAGCCCCACCACTCCGAAATCCACGGGGCAAACAGCTCTGCTCACACCTGCTGAGTGCCAGGTGGGGAAGTCCCGGCAGTAGCTGGCCAAGGGAAGGTGAAATGCCAGGCACACGTCACCTCCACCCCTGCAGGTACCCCTCGGCTGGCTGGGATGAGGAGGGAGGGCACTCTGCTGCTCTCTGCACCTTCTGTCCGTGAGCTCCTGCTGCTCTGGCCACAGGGTGAGGATTCCTGTGGCCATCTCTGCCCTGACCTCCACGGAGGCTCCTTTCCCAGCAGCTTGGGATCTGCCTTTSAGGAGGATGCTGGGCAGTTGGCTTCCGTGCTCCCTGGTCCCTGGGCGGGCAGTGGATGCCTCTGGCATCTCCAACAGCGCTGGGGAAGGGCTGCTGGCAGACAGCTTGGGGCTCTCCGGGTGACCTGTCAGGTGGGACTGTCCTGGTCTGATCCTCCACCCCCMCAGCTGCTCTGAACATGTGAAGGCTGTGTCTGCTTCAGATCTGGGCACCTCCAGAGCCCGACAGGAATCTCAGTGCTGTGCCAGGGCAAAGCCAGGTCTCCTCTAAGGTCTACTTGATCATGGAATCATGGAATCATTCAGGTTGGAAAAGGCSTCTGAGGTCATCAAGTCCAACCATTAACYCAGCACTGCCAAGGCCACCACTCACCCATGTCCCCAGGTGCCACATCCACACATCTTTTGAACAATTCTAGGGATGGTGACTCCACCACTGCCCTGGGCATCCTGTGCCAGGGCTTKACCAGCCTTTCAGGGAGGAGATTTTCCCCAATATCCAACCAGAACCTCCCCTGGCACAGCTTGAGGCCATTTCCTCTGGTCCTGTCCCTTGTTCCCTGGGAACAGAGCCCGACCCGCCCTGGCTGCCCCSTCCTGTCACAGAGGTGCAGAGAGTGAAAAGGTCCCCCCTGAGCCTCCTTTTCTCCAGGCTGAGCCCCCCCCAGCTCCCTCAGCCACTCCTCATGGGACTGGTGCTCCACACCCTTCACCTCGATGGGGCATTGTTGGGTGTACAGCAACACCTCTGCTCRGGCTCTCCCTTCTGGAGGTCTCAGCCTCACCAGAAATCACCTGGAGCTCTGTTTCAGAGAGCACAGAGAGCAGTGGTCCCAGCCCTGGGGGTTGTCATGTATCCAAGACCTGGCCTAGCCAAGATGGAACTCTGGAACAAGAGGGATTGTGAGACAAATAATGGGTAACAACAACAACAGGGTAACCAAGCTCCTCCAGGACAGCTGTGGGACTCCCTCAAGTGCTAGGAAGAGCTGCAGTCATGCAGCTGGGACAGGCCAAGATACCTCGATGTCTCAGGGTAAGAAAAAGCCCTTTTATAKCTAATCATGGACCTGGTGGGTCTGGTGAAAGTTCCATCTGCAGCAGGACAGGCCAAGAAACCTTGGAAAACTCCTAATGTCACCAGAGCAGACCTCAGACACAAAACTGCCCACATCCAAAACTCCCTCACATCTGCCAGGCAGCAGATTGTGGTAACTAAACATTAATTTTTATGTGGACCTTTAGAAAAATCATGGTATGGATGGGCCCTGCCCCAGAAGTGCTGTTGTGTAACCRGTGGTGTGGGACTGTGGGACTGGAGCTACAGGACACCAATATGACCTTTCTACCCCCAAACAGTTGTGAGAAGTGTGGTCAGGGAGGATGTCACGCAACTGATGAACATCATTTGAGGAAGAACTAGAAATATGAAGTGAAATCAGATGRATTTAYCAGAATTGGATTGAYTTATCAGAATTGGATTGATTTATCAAAATTGAGCAGAATCCTGCCCACAGCAGCACCAATAATCTACACCATGCTCTGGAACATCGAGGCCAATAACAACATTAACTAAAGAATGATTTTAATCTGTTGTGGCCATGAATTACCTCAGTGATAACAGGATCTGGGGAGAGAGCCTCGATCTCCACAGCAGCCTGCAAAGTCCTGCCAGAGAGAAGGACAAGCAGGTGGATGCTGGAGCTGGGCAAATCGATGGAGGGGTGAGCTGGCTCTGGCTGGGATGGACGGAATTTCCCTCATGGCAGCGCTGGGGTGCTGTGTTTTGGACCTGTGCCTGTGCTGATAACACAGCAGTGCCCTGGCTGTGGCTGATGAGTGCTTGCCCAGCAGCCTGTCCCCTCTCTGTCCCCACCAGGAGTACTCTGGGGGCATGCGGGAAGTGGGGAGGGGACACGGCCAGGACAGCTGATCTGAGCTCATCGAAAGGATGCCCCACAGCCCACGACATCCTGCTCAGCACTAAAAGCTGTGGGGAAAAGGGGAGCAAGGGGCACATTTGTGGTTATGCCATTCATCTTCCCAAGGAAGCACTGGGTGTGACAAAGCTCTGCTTCCCCGAGAGCACCTCACTGCACATGGGAAGCAGGGACTGACTTCCTGGTTTTGCTCTTCTTGCACACCCAGCTTTGCTCTACCTACTCAACTTTGTCTCGACCCATGAGAGTTCTCAGTGTTGCCCTTCTGATTCCCTYCCTGCTCCCACTGGGAGAGGGGTCAGGCAGTACTGGGTGGGATCTGAGCTGCTGCTCGGGAACACACCCAAGCTGCTCGCAGGGAAGCTCTCTGAGGCAGTGCATGGTCATCCTTGGATTTATTGCAGCTCATTGAGTGTCTTGCACTTTTCTCTGCACGGCAACACCGCAGCCAGAGTGAGAACCGTGGGGTGCTGCTTTCTGATCGCCTCTCCTGASCAGTTCCAACCCACACCATCTCTTCTTTTCCCTGAACTGTAGCATAATGACCCCTGAGAAGCCACTCAGCCATCCTGGCCTGCCTTCCTTCTGGGACAGCCTCATTAAGTCCCTAATCCTGGACTGCCTGCAAGGAAAAGCCCAGGGCACAGAGGGAGAAGCTCTGCTCCCCATCTGCTTCATCAGGYGACATTTCCTGCTCCTACAGTCTCACAGATACTCAGGGGCTTTAGTACTTGATTTCCTCACTTAATCTGTTGCCCTCTGCTGCCATGGCTTTATCAGCCAGCACCATTCTGAGCTGTGGTTTACCCTTCCTCTGTGATTGAATCTCAGCGGAGAGAAGCTCCCGCCAGCTCCRTGAATACTGTTCCCATCCACACACAGCCCGGGCCCCGGGCCACAGGCTGCACTCCACATCTCTTCAGAGGTGACAGAAACCATCCTGGGAGAAGGGACTGTGCTAGGTGACAGAGATGGATAAACTGCTGGGATCTCGGGGGATGGCTGCCTGGAGATAATTGACTCCTCTTGCAGGAGACTGTAATGAACAGGGAGCAAAACACAACAGTTGTTGACACTGTGAAAAGGAGAACAGCATTTTCATCCCAACTGAAAATTGCCGGTGGTTTTCAGTCATTTTTGGATCATAATTATCTGTGTTCAGACCAAAGACTTCCCCGAAAGAGGCATTATGGCTGAAAGCTTTTGAAAAATGCCTCTTGGACTTCTGGCCTTCTCATGAGGAAATTTTGAAGACAGCAGCCGTGAAATCTCAGCCAGCAGAAACTGAGGATCCCACSCAAAGGATGCCTCCTGGTTGTGAGGATAGATGGCAGACAGGATCCTGTCATTCCTTCCTTGTCCCGACACAGCCCACGCGGGCAGCCTTCCCTTGTGGTACCGGCGGTGACAATCCAGTCATTTCCGAACGCTTTCCCGGGAATTGCTGATCCTGCCAACACCTAAACCAGAACAGCCTGGGTCTCTGTGGCCAGCCAGCGTCCAACAGYGCTTGATTTACAGGCGAAGAGCTCCCGAGGGTTTGCGACATCGGGGGAGGGGAGCAGCTCCGCGCTGTTCGGTASCCGGCTCCTGGCTGGAACTGGGAGCCCAAGGTGGGAGACGAATCCCGGGCGCATTCCTCACCCTGCCGCTGCCTCCTAAGGGCACTGAGACGCTGCAGGGATTTGGGCTGAGGTGCTCTCCAGCCGAGCCCTGTGCTGGCCGGGCAGGGGTTGGGAGCCTCTGTGGGGCCAGGCTGTGCGTCAGGGATGCCGAGAGCCGGCTCCTCTCAGCGCTGTCTGCTACACCGAGGGACGAGCGGGGTTCCGGCGGACTCCGTGGTGTCACCGGSAAGCCACAAGGCATCGGAGCTCTTGCTTTGTCTTATCCTCGGGTGGGTGGTCCCCAGGCGCCGAGAGGAGCCTTTCCTGTGCCGTCGGGTGGGTCAGGAGCATCTCCCCGTGTGCGGCACCCGCTGCTCCGGGGCCGCACGGATCCCGCTGCGGGCGCAGTCCCCATCGCTCCCCGCTGCCGGGGAAAGCTCCGCTTACCGGAGCAACTGGGACAGAGCTGGGCAGGGCTGAGAGCCGAGCCCTCCAGCCAGGAGCCAGGTGTCTCTTGTGGGAATTCAGCAATGAAAAAACGGCGGTGGATGGACCTGACTCATCCCCCCCACCTCCCCAGCSGGAGCCAGGCATGGCTCTGCGGCCCCTGCGGTTCAGGGAGAAAGTGAAACCTGATGCTCTGCAGAGCCTGTGGCGCGGGACAAAATCCCCGTGGGATTGTCCTGGGGAGTCGCACTCCAGAGCCTGGCTTCACTTATGGCCCCTGTTATTGACGAGACGCGAGTGCAGAACAGGGCAGGGCCAGCAACGTGAGGCTGATGGCAAAGGCTGGGCAGATCCACAGAGGGCACGAGGGTCAGAGCTGATCCCTGCGTTCCCCACGTGCTGCTCTGGGAGCGGTGATGGACGGCTGGAAGGAGGATGAGCAGCGCAGGGTGCTGGGTCTGGCCCCGTCTCTGCTGAGCGCAGGAGGACCAACACACGCGAGCTCTCTGTGCCCGGCGACTCTGGGGGATTGCTCCATGTTCCATTCCAGCCCCTGAGCCCTGCTGGGACACCAGTTCCCAAACTTCTCATACCCCAYGGCTCAAACACCAGGGACTTACTCTGTGCTGGCACAGAGCAATCGGGAGGGTCTCGTAAAGAACGGCGAAAGTGCCTGATCTCACTTTTTCAGCTAAAACTGCTCTGGAATTGCTCCTACTGCAGACACCCTTCCAAGGGGTCAGAGCAACCTGGATTTGGGAATCATGCCTGCATACAGGAGTCCTTCCATCAAACCCCCGAGCTGTCAGTGCAGCAGAGCCAGTCGGCTCCRCTTTCCCCGTGTAGACAAAACCTAATTCCAAGCTGAAGTTCCCTTAAGACACATCTTGTATTTCAGGATCTTTTGGTGCTACTTTCATCTCCAATCCACATATTGCAGCCCTATAATAATAATAATAGCAATAATAATAGTAATAGTAATAGTAATAATAGTAGCAATAATGATAATACCTTTCGTATGTACATAGCACCTTTCATCCAGGATCTAAGTCACAATTACAGCCCCACACATTCCTGTACATTACAGCCCTATAATTCTAAGACTGTTCAAGTACCCAGACTTCAAAGGGAATGTGGATTTCCCCTCCAGCCCAGTCATGGTGCCCAAAATGCTGGAGATRTTTCAAAGGTGTTTCAAAGGTGCCTTGGCAGTAGCCAGAGGTAGTCAGAAGAGCCAGAGGAGCTCTCTGAAGCTAAAAGGAGCCCTCATGGATTGTTTGCTCCCCTCTCCCAGACACTCTCTGGTCTCCCTGGGAAGTCAGCACAGCCCTGGGATGAGGATGATGCTCCCATGAGACCTCTGTGTCTGTGCAGTGGGAGGTGAAAAGACACAAASAGGGTTGAAAGCAAAAGCAAGTGAGAGCACAGGCTCAGCTGGGTGACTGTGAGTGTCCAGGTCAGGCAGGACCCACCACTTTTGGTCAAAAGTAAATTCACAGAAAAATCGTGTTCCACTGAAAAAAGGGGGAGGGGGCAGAGGTGGTGGAACTTTTCATTGTAAGTTTTTTTTTTTTAAGGGTTTAAAGATTTTCAAGTGACTCAAAAAASAAAGTACTGGTTTTTGGGTCAAAGCAAAATGTTTTGGGGATAGTCAGAGCAAACGTTTTATTTTGGTTTGGTTTAGTTTTAATTGCCTGGGAAACCTGAAAAAAAACCAACAATTTTTTTAGCCCAAGCTATTCTTTTCCCTCCTTTTCAGGTTTAGTAAAGAGCTGAATGACCTGTTATTTACCCCCATCCACTCAGGCAGAAATCTGCTGAAAGCAAGGGAGCTTCCTACAGAAAGCAGGAGTGGGGTTTACAGCAGCTCTGGCCAAGCTGCTAAAGCAGCCGGGTCCAGTTCCTCCGTGGGGCTCTCCAGGGCTGCCCAGGAGCCGGGAGCAGCTGCTGGCTGTGGCTCTGGGGCTGTTTCTGTTCCAGTAGCTGCTCTGACTTGTGGCTGCTCCGCCGGCGAGGAGGGATGAGGTCAGCGGACATGAAAGGCAGGCACTAAATCTGAGCCTTCGCTGGGGCTTTTCTTCATGTGGTGGCTGAACAAATGGAAAGCTCAAGAGCTTTTTAATGAACTTTTAAAAGGTGTTTCAGCTCGAGAGGTCCAGACATGTGGCTGGAAAGCGCAGAGAGTCTCCAGCAATTCTGCAGCACCGTTTTGATCCACGGATTTCAAGGCAGGTTGGGAAGGATTTATTAGTAGTGCTTTAAAGATAGGGAGACTGAGGCACAGGAAAAGGAGAGGGCTTGTTTGGGGTGAGCCATAAGGCTGGGACAGAGCTAGGAACCAGCCCCAGTTCCTTGTGCTGCACTGTCCTTTGTACCTCCCACCTGTACCACGAGGGAGCCAAAGCTCCTGGAGCACCTGCCTGTTCCCAAAAGTCTGGGTCCTTGTGTCCCTTCGCCCAGCAGACACCCTTTCCTCAAAGCCCCTCTGCGATGGTCAGCGTGAAGCGACCYCCTGGAAGGGGAGTGGGTGCAGCCCACGGTCTCTCCAGGGGAGGCGGAGCAGCTGGAGGAGCAGGGCGGTTCTCCCAGCGTGTGCGAGCTCACCTCAGGCACACCACACCAACCAGCATGGGCTGCAACACGTTTCCTCTCCCCCCTCTCCCATAAATCACGGCTTCCAGCATTCAGCTTTTGTCACTCATAAATCTTCTGCTGTCTTACACCACATGAAAGCACAACAATGCCTAAACTGACAGGCACTTCCCTGCACAGGACGCAGCTGCAAACACAACCTGCAGCACAGGAACCTGCTGCTGGGCCCTGGGCTGCAGGGAGGTTACAGACAGCAGGGATGGGAAGGCTGCTCCGTGCCCTAGAAAGCCCCACACGCTGTTCCCAGAGCACACACGAAACCACTCTGTGCAGCAGRACCTCGCTAGTCCCTGGCACTCGTGGCCGCAGGGGATCGGTGCAGCAGCACAGACCTTACCTGCGCCTTTGATCGAGGTCCTGTCCTGGCTGTGGTGCCTTTGGTCCTGCCAGTACCACACTCCTGAYCCTAAAGGTGCATCTCTGCCCTTTGCTGTGTGAGGTGACCTTCCAGCTTTGGGACAGGGCCTTGGGACAATATCTAGGACAACAGCTTGGGATGATCTCTGACCGCTCCCATGCTCCTGAGTCCAGGGAGAAGCAGGCAGAGAGTGCAGCTACATGGATCTGCACCTCATCCTTCCCCYGGGAGCTGTGAGCTGGGCAGCACAGAACCCTGGTTCCTGTCCTCAGCCAGGATGGCCTGGTGCTGCCTGGGGAGTCACCCAGTGAATGAGCCCAGAGGAGGCCTCTAAGCTGATCCCAGGGCTGGAGGTCCTCTGCTCTGAGCCAGGCTGGCCGAGCTGAGGATGTCCAGCCTGGAGAAGAGAAGGCTCTGGCTAGACCTCAGAGCCCCTTAAAGTGCCTGAAGGGGCTCCAAGAGAGCTGGAGAGGGACTTGGGACATGGGCCTGGAGTGGCAGAACACGGGGGAATGGCTTCCCACTGCCAGAGGACAGGGTGAGATGGGATATTGGGAAGAAAGTCTTCCTTGTGAGGGCAAGGAGGCCCTGGCACAGGTTGCCCAGAGAAGCTGT
Organism: Amblyornis subalaris; assembly: GCA_018881555.1. Taxonomy (NCBI): domain Eukaryota; kingdom Metazoa; phylum Chordata; class Aves; order Passeriformes; family Ptilonorhynchidae; genus Amblyornis; species Amblyornis subalaris. The sequence continues at coordinate 2,945,546 of JACAXG010000081.1, read as the reverse complement.
GGCTGCCCCATCCCTGGAAGTGTCCAAGGCCAGGCTGGATGGGACTTGGAGCAACCTGGGATAGTGGAAGGTGTCCCTGCCCATGGCAGGGGGTGGAATGAGATGAGCTTTAAGGTCTCTTCCAACCCAAACCATCCTGTGATTCTAYGATTCTMTAAAYRAAACGCTCTCATGGCCATTTCCTTTCTCAGCCCCCAGGCTGGAATGGGGGACACTTTCAGGGATGCAGCACCAGGGATAAAGCAAAACTGCAAAGATTGTTCCCTGCAACCAGAATTTTTTCTTTTGTTCTCTGGGAAAGACAGAAGATGAATTTCTATCTACAAGTGCAAATGTCTTTCATGCAGGTTTCATGCCAAGATGAACATTTGTTTTACTGAGGTTRAGAAATGCCCACAACTGTGAATTCTCTTGAAGTTTCAAGATGCAATAATACCCAGAGCCACCCCCACGTCAGATAACATCCTCGGGAAGGTGACTTGTGCCTTCTGATCCTGCAGGTCCCTGAGACCCCTGATGCTGACACAGGTCACGCTGCCAGCAGCACCTACTGCTCTGAGCCCGAGCACGGGGCGGGGAGAATGTCCCGAGGGCTGGTGGCCTCCRGGGCCATTTGTCACATTACGAAGCCTTTCAACGTGTGTGGGGCACCTTCCCAGCAGCCCCCATGCCTGCACCCCCTGGTGTCCCCCCCATACCTGGCAGAGGAGACCAGGTTTCCTCTCCCTTGCAGCCCTGCGGTTCCCAGCGGGGCAGGTCTGAAGGGATGACACGCGGTGCTTGGGCTTCACCTTCCCTTTGAACAAAGGGAATGCTCCTAATTGGTGCCCCACGGGGATGTTCAGCACTGGAAACCATCCTGTCTCCCRGGCTCTCTTTGTAGTGGGACCTGTGGCTGCTCACAAGAAGAGACAGCAGGTCCCCTGAGCAGGTCCTGCCCTTACAGGTGTGTCTGACTCGCCCCACTCCCATGGGGGCTGCTTTTCATTTCCAAATCCTTCAAAGAGCCTTAAACAGCTACAGGAAGGCCTGCAAACAAGGCAAAGGGAGACAGAGGGCTGCGGGTAGCCTGAGAGACTTGTCATCCACGGAGGGGAGGAGACGGGGAGCTGCCCTCCTTCATCGCTGCCAGCACAGCCTGGGCTGCTGGATCTGGGAATGGTTTTGCATTTCCACCCTTCCTGGATCCTTGATGCATCCCTGCAGGACTGGAGGCACCACCTGAGCTTCTCCGAGCCCCCYCCGCTCCCCACCCCAGCACAACTCCTGCCTCCACCCGGGCTGGAGCCCGGCTCTGCTTCGGCTCGGCTGCAGCACGACGCTTGTGCCTGGTCCTGCTGTTCCTCCTGGAGGCTGTTTCTGAGCTCTTCTCTGCTCCTACTAAGCTCGAGTCATTCTCCGAGACCCCAGGCTCCTCCCAGCCCCGTCAGTCCTGCCCTATCCCTTCCCACCGCTTTTCAGAGCGCTGCCCTGTGCTGCCTGTTCCGGCCCCCGCTCCTCTCCGCCGTGTCCCTGTCACACGGGCAGGACCCCCGTGCCTGAGGACCAGCCCAGCTCCTCCGAGCCGGGATCTGGGGAGCAGAGCGTTCCACAGGAGCGGGATGGAAGCATTTCGTCATCCCGGCTGGAGCGTCCGGTCTCCAAGGCGGCAGCAGCAGCAGCCCCTGCCCCGCTGTTGGCAGAGGCTGCTCCCCGGCCCCAAAGGGGGGATCAGGGGTCCCACAGCCCCGCTGCGGGGAGCGGGGAAACGCTTCCCCTTCCCTCCCCCAGCCTGCGCTGCTCCCTGACCCAGGCAGGTGCAGAGGGGGAGGCATTTGCAGCCCCATCGCTGCCTTTTGGCACCGGAGCCCCTGCCAGAATCAAAGAGCTTTTCAAAGCAAACCTTAAACTCCTTTAATCGCCAGCGAGAGCTCCTCCCACACAGATCTGAGGGCCATGAGCTCAGTGTTTTCGTTGCCCCGGGCAGATTTATGAGCTTATTCTTCAAGAAAGGGCGGGAGAGAGGGGAGGCTGTGGCATATTGCTTAGCCCGGGGGGCGGGCAGGGAGCGGAGGGGGAGCGGGGCGGCTGCGGCGCGGGGACTGCGGAGAGCCGGGCTGTGCCGCGGCCGGGGCTCCCGGCGTGCCGGGGAGGGACGGAGGGACGGGACCGAGCCGGGGCGTGTGTTGGGTGGGCAGCAGCTCCCTCCGTCCCCGCCAGCCCGGCTCCGCCGGGGGGGAGCAGCCCGGCCAGGGGACCGCGGCCGGGGCATCCCTGGGAGGGCGAGCGGAGCCGCTGCGCTCCTCCGGTCCCGGCCGAGCTGCCCTGGGAGCGGATGCGGAGGGAAGGAGGAGGACGGAGGCGTGCTGGCGGTCCCGCACGGCTGTCCAGCCCGGGCACATCGGCTCTCGCCGCCCCCGGTGCTGCCCTCCCCTGCGCTCCCCATCCCTGCAGCAGCTCCCTTCCTGACCGGAGCGCAGGGAGCGCAGCGGAGCTCTGGCTGCTCCCTGTCCCGCAGAGTGACCTGGGCACCCGCTGGTGGCGTTGGGATGGGGCAGACCCTGCTTCTCCCCTCCTGCACGAGTCGGACTCAATGATTCCTGTGGGTCCTTTCCAGCTCAGGAGATTCCATGACTCTGTGGTACTCTGGAAGTGCCCCACCGAGGCTCAGACATCTGCTCACATCCAGGTACCTGGTGCCACTTCCCAACAGCCCTGTAAAAGGTGCCTCTTTCCTTTCGAGCTGAGCTCTTGGGGAGGTCTCAGCAGCGATGGCACCAAAGGCACAGCCCTCTCTGCCCCATCACCCGCAGCTCCTGAGGGATGCAGCCCTTGMTCGTGGACCAGTGTCCTCCAGGGAGCACAGCACCCCCTGAATCCCAGCACTGGGAAAAGAGCAGCCGAGTGAAGTGGACACTGCTGGACCCAAAGCACTTCTRCCTCGTGACGTCAAGAGCAGAAAGGGAGCAGAGCCTGTGGCAGAGAAGGGGCCTGGGAGATGATGCAGCAGGAGGAAATGGGGAGAGATGGCATGAACCTCACTGGAAATTCAGAGACTCCTGAACTTCCTTTCCCTTGAACCCAGAACAAAGAGCCAACATGTCAATATTTAGTATGGAACAAAAAATCAATATACCGTGTTTTAAAAACAGCAAAATGCTTTGTTTTGATAGTTTTGAAGTCCTGCAATGCGAACATTAAATTGCCTATGGGTAAATGTAACACCAGCAGGTGAAAATATGTAAATGGAAACTTTTCTTTAGAAAGACACCGTGAAGTGAAAACATTGAAATAATCTCTCCTGATTGAACTTGTTACTACATTTCTACCATTCACAGTCCCATGCACACTGTCCATTTTCATTAAGCTTTTCCTTTTCAATTAAATGAGATATTGCTTGGAAAACCATCCCACCAAACATGCTCTTGAGGCAGCTCTGGGACTGACTTCACTATTAAGGCAGGCKGAGAGATCTGGGGGTGCTCACCTGGAGAAGAGAAGGCTCTGGGTAGACCTCAGAGCCCCTTCCAGAGCATACAGGGGCYTAAAGAAAAGAGAGAGAGCAACTTTTTACATGSGCAGATAGYGACAGGACAAGGGGGAATGGCTTCCCACTGCCAGAGGGCAGGGTTAGATCAGATGTTAGTAAGAAATTCTTCCCTGTGAGGGTGGGGAGGCCCTGGCACAGGTTTCCCAGAGAAGCTGTAGCTGCCCCATTCCTGGAAGTGCTCAGGGCCAGGTTGGATGGGGCTTGGAGCCACCTGGGATAGTGGAAGAAGGAATGAGATGATCTTTAAGGTCCCTCCCAACCCAAACCATTCTGTGGCTCGATGATTAATGGCCCTGCAATTCTGGCTTTGCTCTGAGCCCTCCCACCCACCCCTCACTCCCCCCACGCCCCAGACTTGGGCTCTCTCACCACTGCTTTGCTTGCTGTGGGGTTTGGGCTGTTCCCCCTGCTCTGCCCTGAGCCTCGAGTCCAGGCACACATCCCTGAAGCACCTGCAGCGTCGTGCTCATCACCCTCAGTGCGGGGACGAAGGCCCACTGAGCACTGACCGGGACGTTTCAGCTCTGGGCTGGGGTGGGAGTTTCACCTCGCCTAGGGGATGCCAAAGGCCCTTTGGAAACACCTGCTCAGGAGCTGTGCTGTTTCCTTGGTGCTTTTCAGTTCCTCTCACAAACCACTCCTCAAGCTGTGCCTGATCCCGGATTTTCTCCGTTAGGTTTTCTCCTCCTTACAGGCTGGGGAGGACAAGGACAGGAGTAACACTGCTTCTGGTTAGTGCTCACCTTCCTGCTTCTCCCAGGCATGCTGGGCATTCCCAAGGATGAGGAATGGCATTTCCCATTAGTCTTCCAGTAGGAAAGAAGGTCAAGCAGAGAGCAGCCTTTAGTCTGTTTGCCACCTGATGGTAGCAGCGTTTGGTAGTCCTGGGCTCTATCATGGCTYGAGAAATGAAGGGTCTGGGAGTGAGTCTGCACCTTTGGGGTGTGTTTGGAYGGGTCCTGGTCCAGCCCTGGGCTCCTGGGGTGACCAGAGAAGGAGGCAGAGGCTGCAGATGGGCCCTGGCTTTGGGCAGGCRTCACACACAGCACGGAGACTCATGGGCTGTGCAAAATCACCTGGGGCAGGAGAGCGGCAATGGCCCCAGGAAGGATTTCATTCACACTTTGCAGTGAGATTTTGTCCTCTCTGCATTTTTGGCTGCTCCCTCTTTCATCCCAGGGTGTGTGACAGTCTCAAAGGCACACCTTGTTATCCCTGCAGGAAACCCCAAATCCTGGGAAGCCTGGCCACCCCTTCAGCCCCAAAGCCTCCCCACAGCTGCCCTGCCTGCCCAGGCTCCTACAGGGCAGCCACCAGTCCTGTCCCTCCGCGGGTGTCCCGGTGCTCTGGCAGCTCTTGGGGTGCTCCCCATCCTGGGGGCTGTTGTGGGGGTCTCCTCCTTCCCACAGCGGGGGCTGCAGGGGGCAGAGTTCGGCATGTGGGGAGGGATTCAGGCTGAGGGGAGCTGCCCTCAGCACTGCTGCTTTACTGCAGCTCTGTCCTGAGCCCCCAAACCTGCTGCCTCACCTGCCTGGAATCCTGGGGGTCTTTAGAAAGGGCCAATATCAAGAAAAAGGTRTCTTTCCCTCGCTCTGCTCCGTGCTGGGTCCAGCACTGTGCGACCTGGGAAGTGTCTGCCCAGCTCCACGTCAAAGCATCCCCATCTCCTGCACGTTCCTGTCTCAGGTCCGTGTGGCACCTGATCCCAGAGGGTGGCTGCGAGGAGAGAGTGGCTGATGCAGGGCCCCAGACTCCCAGTGGGACGCTAAATTCCAGGCAGTGCCTCAAAATCTCTCTGCAAGGTGAGAACAGCCCTGGAGGCTCCCGATCCCGTTCACCTCAAAGGAAGCAGTGTGGGCAGTGAGAACCTTTCTGTCTGGGAAGCCTCACGAGATGCCTGGTGATACCTGGGAACAGCCAGGATTTGCTGCTTTTCCCTCCCCCAAAACCCTGCTGTGACAGCCAACCTCTGCCTGGAGCTGTGCAGGGGAAGGATGAGAGGGAATGGGCACAGGATGAACCGTGGGACATTGCAGTTAGATATGGGGACAAACATTTCCCATGAGGATGGTAAAAAATGGGAAAAAGCTGAGGGAGTCTTAGAGATAATCAAACCCTACCGGACAAGATCCCGACCAGCCTCACAACATGGACCTGTCTGAGTGTGGCTCAGAGACCTTCCGAGGTGTCTTTCAGCCCAAGATAGCTGGGCAATCCTTGCAGTACCTCCCCGTGCACCCTGAGTCCAGGCTGGGGATAAGGCACTGCAGGATGTGTCACATCCTTGTCTACCTGTGCAGGGTGTGGGGGTGTGTGCTGCCTGGCCAGCTGACCTGAACCGACCCGAGTAGTCATGGCACTACTGCCCACCCTGTCTTTCCATCCCAGGGTGTCCTCTGCTGAGASAGCCTCTCCATTTCTTTGCTGCCAGCAGCACTTGGATGGGCCAGAGCATCCCTAGGAGGGACCYGGCAGGCACCAGCAACCTGGTGGCATTTTTTGGTGAAAGAGGAGCAGCCTCAGCAGATTGAGAGCATCCCTTCACCCCAGGCATTGCCCCCTGTGCCCCTCGCAGGGGCTGGTAKCCAGATACACGGGGATGAGGGGGTCAGGGGGCCACGCTGGGGCACAGGRCTGCACTGAGCACCCGCAGCCAGCCACGGGCACCTTCCTGGTGASAGCCACGGGGACGGCTGGGGGCTGGGCTGCACCAGCCCATGTGGTGCAAGCCTCACCCTGGGGAGTCTGAGGTGGGGCTGCTCCGCCAGGTCGCGCTCAGGGTGCGCAGTGGTGCCGAGGATCTCAGCTCAGCCAGGATTTTTAGCACCAAGCGTCTTTTCCCGTTTTCCCACCCTCCTCTGGGCCCCTTTGCAGTCTCCTCTCTGCTGCAGAGGGACCTTCCCCTGTGCAGCTCCACTCTCCTGCACCCCCAGCTTGCTGCTGTCCTTTCCAGGGTGTCCCCAGCAGCTCCAGCCACCTCTGCYGCAGCCCCAGAGCAGCTCTGGCCCAGGTTGCCGGCTGTGGGAGGCAGAGGGGTGGCAGGTGACACGGGGCTGCTGGGACTCCCTGGCACATCAGCTGAAGGGGAAATCTGCTCCCTGCACAGCTCCACTCCTTTGGGTGGCTGCAGGGTGTCTGCATGTGGCTGAGCAGGAGAGGCTGTGCTGGCCTTCAGTGCTCCATGGCTGCTCTCTTAGGCCAGGCTAAGACACAATTCACCCCACGAATACATCATGCACTAAGCAGCCCCCGTGTGATGGGCCAGGCAGGATGGCCGGTGCAGCTCCGACAGAAATGAGCTGCTTAGGGCAAGCAGGAGCCCTGGAGGAGCYCAGGCTGCCTGCAGGAGCGATGCTGGGACCTGTCACCACCCAACGTGACTCTCCCTGGGCTCTCCCCAGGACTGCCACGAGACACCAGCATGTCCCGGTCCCTACTGGAGAGGTACCCCTGGGAAGAGGTGACGCTTCTCTCCTGATGATTTGCTTTGACAAAGCAGCCCTGGCTGCACACTTGTACCTGGGAAGGTAACCTCACATAACTCGCTGACAGTAGGGACAGAAGCAGGGAGAAACYCAGCTCTCCATCCTCCCCCAGTAATTCCCAGTCCATCCTGCCTTCCGACCTCCGTCACAGCCGCTAGGTCTCTCACTGGTGGGGTTTAACGGAGAAGCACCAAAGGGGTTGGTTTTCCCCAAAGAGGGAGGAAGGAAAACGGAGGCCCCCCCCAGCACCCCCCGGGCCCTCCCCACGCGCGGTGCAGCCGGAGGGACCCACAGCCGAGCGTCCCCCTCGCGGCGTGGGCTGGGGCGGGGGGGCTCTGCCGTGCAAAGGGCTGGCACTGGCGCCACCGTGTGAGCCCACGGGGAGCGGCCCACGGGCAGCGGGGCCGGGGCAGCCACGGGGAGCGGGGCCGGTACAGCCCACGGGGGAACGAGGCCGGTACAGCCCACGGGGGAGCGGGGACGGTGCAGCCCAGGGAGGATATGACCCACGGGGGACCGCGGGGCCGCGACATTTGCTACCCGCGGGAGAGCACAGGGTCGCGGCGGGTGCAGCGCACGGGGGAGAAGCCCACGGGGGAGAGTGGAGCCCGGTCGGGTGCAGCCCGCGGAGAGCGCGGGGCCGCGGCCGAGGGAGCGGCCCATCCCCAGCCCGGAGCGATGGGTGCTGCGGGGCTGTCCCGAGGACCCAGCTCCGGTGCTATCCTGAGCTCTGCCAGCAGCCGCCACGGGCACCGGCTGCACCGGGCCGGGAGCATCTCCCGGCACCTCCGCGCCCAGGGATGCGTGTGCCGGGGCTCTGCGTCCCTGCTCCAACCCCCGCGGCCCGGGTGAAGGCGGCACCGGGCGCCACCGAGATGTCCCCGGGTTCCTGCGGGCAGCTCTGCGGCTTCCAGCCCGGGGGACACTCCGTGGAGCTGACACGCAGCGTGTCCTCTGCGGAGCGGGAGCCACGGGTGCCCCATCCCGGGATACCTGCGAGGGCGACTGTGCCTGACGGGGCCGCCCCTGCTCCCCACAGCAGCATCGGCGCTGCGATGTTCTGCAGCCTCCCACAGGCTCCGGCGGCTTTTCTCACGGGCAGCCGGTTCCAAACCGAGCCCCAGGGACAGCTCTGTGCGGTCACACCTCACGGAACCAGTGGTTCCCGCTCCCAGGGGAAATACAGCCTGCATTACACATTCCCCCCATCCTTCGTGCTCTCCAGCGAGCATCGTCCTTTCCTGTGCTGTTTCTCTCGCAGCTAACCCAGTACCGCTCTGGCCATCCGGTGGCTGGCACAAGGCTCTGCTCCTCGGGCAAGCGGGATGGGCAGGGAAGCCCTTACCCGCCTGTGGCAGCTCCCAGCCGGCTTTGCAAAGCCCTTCCTGAGCGGGTTTGGGTGCTTTGCTCTGACAGCGGAGCACCTGCCCCTCAGGACAATCYAGGAACGCCGGGAAACCAGCGGCATGGTCTGTGTGCTGTCCCGGACCAGACCCCTTTCAGCACAGCGAGCACGACGAGAACATCCCCAGCGCTGTCCGGGGCTACCAGCGCTCCTCGATGCCTGCAGCACACACGGCTTCCCTTGGCACTGCCCTCTGCATTCCAAGCTGGGAATGCCACGCTCCTTCCCAGCCGAACAGCTGGAGTCCGTGGCTGCGGCGCTTTCTGCCTATAAACCAAGGAAGCATCTTCCGCAGGGATAACTTGTCTCCCCGAGAGAGATGTTTCCTCTGCTGGTTAGACCCTGAGATTTTTCCACAGTCAGTCATCAGGATCCTCAGCCATCCCCAGTCTGATGGCACGGAGAGCACCTCTGGGGCTGGAAATGAACGCCCCAGTCTCTGCCCATTAACCCTTTYGGGGTATTAACATCAGAAAGGGCGTGAAACATTCAGCTAAGCATGAATTTTAAAATGAAATAAATAAATACTCAAAACACAACACTTACCAACCCCCCAGACCTCTTACAAGACTTTAATATTCATTTTAAAAAGGCAGCTCGGACACTGCTGGTGGCCAGCACAACCCAACCCCCCCAAAGCCCTGAGTTATTGCAGCTATTGAAATGTTTGACAGAAGGATCCCAGAGCATTTTGCACTAATTGCTGTGTAAAAATACTCCATTATGTGCTCAGACAATCCAAATCGACCCAGCAAATCAGCTCCCCCGGTCCGCTGCAATCACGGAGCAGAGCAGAACATCGCAGGATAAACAGCGCCCGCGGAGGGGTGCGGGAGGAGGGGGCTCGGCAGGTCCTGCCCGAGGAGCTGCCTTTTCTGTTGTTATTTTGCTCGGTTTCTRATTTCCACAGGAAATTCAATTTCGGGAATATGTGGCACAAACTTCCAAGCCGGAGCAAAGCCGGCGAAGGGGTCCRGGGAAAGCGCCGTGCAAAAGGAGCAGCAAGGGCTGTACTTACAGGTAAGCGGTGAGAGGGCTCAGGCCGGCCGGGACCTCCGGCAGCCCCAGCTCGGAGCAATCCACCGAGAGGGCGATGCCGTCCTGTTCGCAGTGGCACTGCGGCGGGCAGGGGGGCGCAGCAGCCGGCTCGGCGGGCACGGCCCGGCAGCGGGCACAGGACGCCAGCAGGATGCCCCACAGGAGCAGCGCGCCCATCCCTGCCCCGGCTGCGGCCGCCGGCCGGACGGGAGCGGAGCCGCCGCCGGGCACGCAGCGGGCACGGCACCTCCGGCAGGTCCCGCCGTGGGCAGGATGCAGCCAGGGAAGGGAAGGCATTGTTGAATGATCTTGGTTATTGGGTTTCAAGGGCTGGGCAGGGGCGTGAGACACTCCAATGGGAGGAGTTAAACTTTCTACTCTTTCCCTCTCTCTCTCTCTCTCTCTCTCTTAGAGCTGGCAGGAATTTCATTCAAAGGGAAGAAAGGGGAAAAAAAAAAAGAAACCTCAACAAATAAAGACCTGTTCATAGCTCCGGGACCCGGGCTTGTTTTGTAACCATGTTTTTGTGAGATAGCAGGGCAGGGGAAGGCAGAGCTGGCTCCGGCAGRGCAGAGGAGTATGAGTAGGGAGGCAGGAGTACCCAACCGGCACTTCAAGGGCTCCAGACTTTGGGACGCTGAAACATAACCCCAGATAAAGGACTCTGTGTCCGTGCTGGCTGCTAAACTCAGCTGTGCCTGGAAAGTCAGGGTGCAGCTGGGGAGAAGGGAGTGAGGAGCTCAGGACAAGCTCTTTGCCAGGAGTGACCATGCCCAGGGCTGTCTGTCTGTCCTGAGCTCCGACTCTCACCCTCCAGCAGCCCCGTTTCTATCCCCTTGCACCRGGCAGGGGCTGGGGGGGGATGCAGGGGGATGGAGCAGCAGCATCCTGGTGCCAGGCTCCAGGGTGGGACACGATGCTCCTGATATGGGTTTGCCCAGACCAAGGGCAGTGTGAGCTGCGTTTGCAGGAGCTGCCCAGCACTGATGCCACGAGCAGGGGGGGCTGGGTTGCTCCAAGAGCTCTTTCTAAGCCTGGGTGARGTGGCCAAAGTAGAGGAACAGCCCATTGAGTGAGGCCTTGAAGCCACATCATCCTGACCTGTGCCATGGTCTGCCTTAGCAGGGGGTASTGCCAGGAAGCACCTTCCTCAGGGATATCTTGGCTGGGATAACCAGCCCAGGGCCTCGCASTGTCCTGAGACATGTGGGATGCGCGGCAGAACAGGATTCTGTGTCAGGGAGCTACCGAGTTCTGGGCCAGCAGAAACACTGCTGGGCAAAGGGTGCTGCACCTGCAACGGGAGAAGGCTGCAAAGGACAGCTCCGTGTCCTCTCTCGTGCTGGCCACTGGCTGCTCAGGGCCACTGTGGCGCCCTCAGAGGGGGTGACTGCTGCTGTCCCACGGCAGTGGGTGGAGGGATAGGGGTGAGCCTGGCCCCACAGCTCGAACCACGCTGGGTGTCTCTCTCCAGAGCCAAGCACCTTGTCTGTGACAGGGACAGCAGCTGAACACGGGTCTCACACTGCCCCTGTCATGGGGCTTTAGGTGGGTCTGGGTTCCCAGGTTGTTCCTCCCTCAGCCATGAACGGAGGAGGTGAATGGGGCAGAGAGAAGGGCCCAGCTTTGGATGGCTGCAAAGTGCACCCACAAAGTCACCCCTCCCRCCGTGACCACTCTCTGGTAAGGTGCCACAAGGCCAAAGCACAGACTGGGAGATGCTTTCACAGCCCTGCTTCCTCTGAGTGCGCCTTTCCTTCTGGAAAAAGGRTTTCCTGATGGATATCCCCATTATCTCAGGACAAAAGAGGTGGAAGAGTTATCTGGGGTCAGGAGGGTGAACCTGCACAGCRGGAGACTCAAACAGCTCCAGCTCACCCTGGGCTGGGGTGCCTTGAGGCCTTTGAGTCAGAGTGGGCATCTTCTCCCAAAAAAATGCTCAGGGTGGAGTTCAGGGGTCGGGGCTGATGCACAGACTCTGGCTGAGGGCTCCTGGCTGGGGTGATGCTGGATCTGAAACTATTTCCCTTGTGAAGTGCACTCAAAACCTGCAGTTTCAAGACTCCATGTGACTGCTGCAGTCACYGGAAAGTTCATCACAGAGTGCAGAGGAGTGAGAGGGTTTTGATCTAGGAGCAGGAACTGGTTTAATCRGAATTAAGCCTCTTCCATCATGAACAGTGCTGGAGATGTCATTARTTAAACATTTGCAGTGTCTTTTGACAGCTCCAAATGTAGAACACTGCTTGGTGGGGGGACAGGGAGCCCTCCTCAGACAGATGGGTCCTCAACACGCTCTCTGGGGTTCCTCAACACGCTGCCCCTCCAGCTCCCACGTGGGGCTTTAGCATGGCCTGAAGTGGCTGGACATGCTCTGACAGCAGCCAAGAGTTTGAAGTCAGCCTGGAGAAAGTGTCAGGCCCATCACTCTGCTCCTGGCTGCAGCAGCAGCAGCTCTTATCTGTGATTCCTGTCCCTCTCCCTCCAGCCTCAGCAGCCAACACCAACCACATCACCAGCTCCTGACAATTTCTCGCTCAGTGAATTGTCCTCAGGGATGCAGGGCTCTGGCTGATATTAATAACACTATTAATAGAGTTATTCCAAAAAATCACACTGAGGAGGTTCCTGTTGAAAATTACCATTCAGCTGAAGCAAAGATAGATCCTCAGGAAGACAGTGACTGCAGTTTTCACATCATTTTTGGAGCAGCATATCCTGTCATTGGAGAGCTTTTCTCCTTGTGCCTCATTTTGCTTTGACTTTTCTGTTTGCTGTTTATTCCAGCTTGGCTGTGGTGGTTCAAGTCCACCTCTCCTTCCTCTGAGACCTTACAAGAGCTGTCAATATTCAAAGCGTCCCTTACTCCAGCGTGTCACCGGGCTGCTGGCAAAACTGAGGGTCTGGACCAGAGAGCTTCSATGTTCCCGTGGTAAAGCTGGAATTCCCGAACAAGCCCCTCTGGGATGGCAGTGCCACTTTTGAGCCAGCCCTGGCTGGAGCCGCAGTTCGGTGGGAGCAGCGTGGGCTGTGCCGCGCTGGAGGCACCGCGGCTCCCGATCCAGCCCWTTGCCGCGGAGGGAGTGGATGGATGTTCCCTGCAGGCTCAGCCGTGTTCGTGTTGTCCTCTAGCGGCAGGCTGCGGTCTGCGAGAGCGGAGCGCTGCTCCACAGCCTCCCCTCGGCTCCCTGCAGGGCCCCCGGCACCCTCCTCTGCTGAGGATGGAGCTGAGACTGCGACCAGCACTGGGGGATGTGGCTGTGATCCCTGAGCGTGGGTACCGCCGAGGGGCAGGCGACGGCCCAGGGGGTACTTCTCCYGCTGCCTCCACACTAACAGGTCTCCCTGCAGCTTGCTTAAAAGCAGGAATTAAAAAACCCTCGGGAAAATTTAGAATACAGCCTAAGTGGGGAACGAGGTCCAGTTGTTGCGAGCTGCAAGCACGGCCACGGCCTCAGCTGGTGGGGGCACAGAGGGGCAGGGGCGGGGGGAGTGGGCTGCATTCCCCACACCAGCACGTGCTCCAGGGGGTCTGGCTCTGGATTCCAGCCTTGCACCTGAGGAGAGCCAGGACCCCGTGTGCCAGCGCTGGCCAGAGCCTCCCTGCGGGCCAGAATCGAGAGGCCAGCTGGGCTTTGGCCTGAGGATGGTGCCTGGCAGGGCTTTCTGGACTGGTGGCATTCAAAAGCTGGCAGAGTTGCTGTGGGGCTGTAGCTGGGGCAGGGCTGCAGCAGCACCTTGTGACAGGCACTGATGTCCCCTCCTGCACAGCCAGGAGGTCTCCACGGGCCTGAGGCAACAACCTGCTGGACCTTGAYTGTGTCACTCAGCAGGGCCCTCCCTGCAGAGCAGAGGGAGGTGGTGTTGCTCCTCCAAAGGTGATGCCAATGCCCTGGACATCGAGCTGAGGTCCTTCCCGAGCTGGAAAACTGCCCGTGCCAGCTGAGTCAGAGGGCTGGAGGCTGTTTGCTTCTGTCCTCAGCATGTGCCTGACATGGGGGCCATGGGAAAAACCCACCAGTGTGTCCTGCCCTGATCCCATGCAGCAGCTGCTCTTGCCCTCTTTTTATTTCCTTCTGGATTTTATAGGGTTCTGGATCAACCCAGTAGGATCCCAGTAGGATTCTGGGCTGTTGATCTCCAGAGAAACCAGTCCTTACTGCTCTGCAGACCAGGAGGACTCTGGCTGTGTTTCACTGCCAAGGTTCCAGCAGGGACCAGAATGGTGCYGTGCCACACACTGGGGAGGACAGCAGCAAGTGCCTCCCTCCAGAATGGATTGCAGGGGGAAGAGAGGATGCAGAGAGCCTTAGGCAGGGCACAGGAACATCAGAGAGGAAATAAACATCACCAGGACTGGCCCATGTGTGTCATGGCATGCACTCATCCACCTCATCTGACATCTCTGCGAGGGGACACTCACTCCTGGAACATGAATATGATCTCTCTATAAGTAAAGCTCTTCAGACTTGCCATCCCTGGCTCCTCTTGAAGCTGCTCCTTAAGGTTCTGGGTAGAGCAGGTTGTGACCCAAACCAGTGAAGATGGAGCGGGATCCAGGACCTGGTAATTGGGATGTGTCTGTGAGCCCAGACACACCCTGTGGAGCTATCCCAGGTCAGGGGKAGAGGCAAAGGCCAGAGGAATGTTCCTGGAGACCCTGCTCCCATCGGGGCCATCCAAAGGCTGGAATARTATTGAGTCTGGGCCCAGCAAGGACTCCCAGAGACTTTCCAAAATGCAACTGCAAACACTTGCAAACAAGCAGAAGGTCTCAGTGCCAAGCATGTGGCTCCAGCTGGGGCAGGGGAAGGACAGGGACAGGTATCCATCTTTCCTGATAGYGGGAAGGACTGGTGCCTGTGGAGTCASCCAGAGAAGGACAGTTCCAACCTGATGCCCAGGGCACAGAGCAGCACAATCCTCGGAGGCACTTGAACCCCTTGCTCTGCGAGGCACTGCTTTCAAAAGGCCCTGGGACAGCCCTGTGGCTCCGTGCCCTGCAGGGAAGAGGGACAGAGGTGCAGACCCAGGTAGGAGAGCTGTGAGGTGGACCAGGGCCCAGGTGCAGTGTCCTACAACCCTGGTGCAGTGTCCTACAGCCCTGGTGCAGTGTCCTACAACCCTGGTGCAGTGTCCTACAGCCCTGGTGCAGTGTCCTACAGCCCTGGTGCAGTGTCCTACAGCCCTGGTGCAGTGTCCTACAGCCCTGGTGCAGTGTCCTACAACCCTGGTGCAGTGTCCTACAGCCCTGGTGCAGTGTCCTACATGCTTGCAGACCTTTCTTGTGGAGCGCCTGCATCTCAGGGGGGTCAGGGAGCCACAGCCATGGCTGTACAAGAGGGGTGTTGAGGAGGGACCCTCGGCTCCAGCACTACTCACCTGCCCCTGAAGGAATAACCTAAAACACAAGAAATTCCACCCCAACATGAGGAAGAACTTTATGTTGAGGGTGGCAGAGCACTGGAACAGCTCCCCAGGGAGGTCATGGATTCTCCGTTTGGAGACGTTCAAAACCCACCTGGATGTGTTCCTGTGTCACCTGCTCCAGGTGACCCTGCCTTGGCAGGGGGTTGGACTGAAGGATCTCCAGGGTTCCCTTCCAACCCTGTGATTCTGTGAATTCCCCTTCCAGTTCAGACCTACCTTCAATCTGCCTGGCCCAGCACTTCTGCCTGCCAGGAGGTGGCCGACATTAGCAGCTGACGATCGAGRATGCTGGAGATCCTGGGGGTATCCAGCTGCAATCCTGCTGCTCCTGGTGCTGGCGCAGCTCCGATGGAAGAGCCAGTGGGCAGTGGGCATTGCACAGCAGGACTGGTGCCAGCACCTGGTATCGTGGACATGTCCAGCTGGGGACGTGGCAGGGTGAAAGGGGCTCCCTGTGGTGGGAGCAGTGCCCCGTTACTGTGTTGTGCAAAGATGTGGGGCAGCTGGACTCTGTGCCCTGGGGAGAGCAGGGGCCAGGGAAGACAGTGGGGCAGAGGTTCAGCACGGGAGAAGCTGTGGGATCGAGGAGCTGTGGGATCGAGGAGCTGTGGGATCAAGGAGCTGAGGTGCTCCAGCAGCCACCGCCAGGCTCCCATGGATGCGGATCCCCAGACCTGAGGGGTGGGTATATCCCTGCCTCCCGTCACTTGGCAGCACTAACCCAGCCTGCCCCTGCTGTGGCAGCCGTGGGAAGGGGGGCAGGGGCAGGAAGGGGGTCCAAACAGGCACGGTCCTGCTCCTCTCCAGTGCTTTGACCTCYGCACGGAGGCTGGTGGAGGAGGGCAGTGGGTGGATGCCGCTCGGTCGGAGCAGGATGAACGTAAAGAACAACAAGGCACGGTCCAGAGCTCACTGGGCAGCCCAAGCCGGAGGCTTGTTTTGCTTTAGTGTTTTGTTGTCTTTCTCTGCCCCTCTGGGTTTCGTGGCTCTTGAGCTGCAGGGCTGGAAAATTATTCATCCAAACCGCAGCTCCCACGACACCCTCTGTGAGCATCTGCGGCTCCAGACTCCAGTGGGTGGGAGGTCATAAATTCATCCTCGTCACCAGCTCTGCCTCCTGTCAGGCAGGACGTGGAGCACGGAGCAGAGGGCTGTGCCACAGTCACGGTCCGTGTGGCTGGCACAGCCACGCTGTGCTCACTGGGCTAAACCTGTCGGCCACTTTGTGCGACAAACCCTGTCCCGTGCCTGTCCTGGAGATGAAAAGGTCCCACCACGGCTGCTGGAGCAGCTGTGCTCTGGCTGCAGRTGTCTGCAGGTGCCCCTTGGCTGCTGGCTCTGCTGGGAACACCGTGGGGTTGTGCTACCAGATGTGGGGGCTGAGGGGTCGCTCGCTCCTGGGCTTACGGAAGCTCTGCAGACAGCACCATGTCTCCCCCTTCCTTCCTTATGCCTTGGGGCCAGTGCCCCTGGCAGCTGTGTGCCACCAGCCTCTGTGGCATCAGCCCTGTGCCCCATCCCGGGGCTGCTCTCTGTGCACAGACACACAGGAGACCCAAGGGCTGTGGGAAGTTCCTGGTGCACAGCCCATCCAGAGGCACGTGGACAGGGATGTGCCGGACTGAGCTCCAGTGGGAGGAGAGGTGGTGTGGGGCAGGTGGCAGCAGAACTCACCCCAGCCCTTGCTCGGTCGCTGCCGCCAGCTGAGGGTGGACTGGGTGTGCCCAGGTGGTCCCGTGTGGGTGATGTTCTGCTCTTCTCCATGAAAGGAATTCCGTCCCAGCCTGAGGCCTCCCCCCTCTGCCATCAGCTGTGGAGCCAGTCCCAGACCCTCTCCATGGAGAACATGGCTTTGAGCAAAGCCCCGGCCAGAGTGACTCTGAACACCACAGRGTAGCTCTGACTGTGGGAACACAGCAAAGAGAGGCTGGGGGGCTCCTGCAGCCCTGGCAGCTGCCCTTTTTCGGGGGAGGCAGTCCCGGCAGCCCTGCGGGGACACCCTGGTAGCTGTGCTTGGCAGAACAAGGGAGGACTTGGCCCTGCAAGAACAAGGGAGGACTCGGCCCTGGGCTGCCGAGGGGTGATGAGAGCCAGAGGGGCAATGCCCACCCACCCAGGGGGTGCCAGCAGCACAAGTCCCACACACTGGCTGCCAGGCCCTAGAGAGCAAAACCCTTGGTCACCCTTCCTCTGTGCCCCTCAGAAGGCTCCTGCTACCCATGGCACTGTCACTGTCACTGTGACTGGCCCTGCTCTGCAGGTAGGGCACTCCACAGGTGTTCTTGAAATCCTCTGAGATGACAAACATGGGGCGTTTGACCATCATACACCATGCAGGGACATCCAGGTGCAAAGGCTTGTCAGTGTCGAGTGGAAACTGCAGGCCTTGAGCAAGAGCCTGATGCCAAACCTGTGCCTCACACACCTTGGAGGGGTAACCGTGCCCAGCTCCTGGGATTCCTGGGCCACCCTGAGCCAGAAGAGCCACAGGCTGCGCCCAGCAGCACCGGCAGGGTAGTGCTGGAGYTGGATCCAGGTCTGGTTCACCTCTCCCCTGTTTGAGGGCATCACCAGCCCTTTCCCACTCCAGCAGCTCTCCACTCCTTCCCACAGAAGGACCTCTTGCCTTCCTGTGCTTTGCAGATCTGCTGTGCCGAGGGTGAAGCAGTGAGAGGAGGGCTCCAAGTAGATGGGATTGAGACTCCAGTGTGAAAGTATCAGCAYTGCCACTGTCCTTCCAGGGCTGTGTTAGAGTGGACCCGCAGGTCCTGGCAGAAAGGCTGCTGTCCTGGAGCCTGAGGATTATTCTTGTGGCTGGAGGATGAAAGCTGGACACCAGGGTTGTTTCCAGGGGAGGTCTGAGGAGGATGGGGCTGTGTGCATGTGTCAGCAGGACAGATGGTCTTTGGGACTACTYGGGGGCTCTTGGGGTTAACCCCCCAGCACTGTGAGATTCTGTGCTGCTGGGCAGGTCTCACCTTCCCCTGCCTGCCAGCTCCAGACCCTGGACAGACAAGGGGCACATCATTCTCTGGAGCAGGCTTGATTTWGCAGCTTGCTTGCTTGATGTTCACATCCAGCGTGCCTTGGTGTGCCTCATGGTGGCCCCGAGGCACGCGGCAGGTGCTGCTGCTGCAAACCACAGGGACCCCACGTGCAGCCAACAGCCTGACCCCGCTGATCCTGGCTACAGGGCTGTGGAAGCAAACATTTCCCCGCTGTGACCCTCACCCTGCAGCACCAGCGTGGTTTAGGAGTTACTGGTTACAGAAAAGTCATAAAGCCATCAGGCTCCCAGTGAGCAAGGGCAAGGGCTGGGCTCCTCCCGAGGCAACATCATAAATCCTTTTGTGCACATGAGAATATCCGCCGAGCTTCACAGGCCCTTTTCATGTTGGAAGGATTCACTCATCCTCCTGGAGAGCCCCTGGCTYGTTGGCATCTCACCAGGAGCAGCAAAGCAGCAAGTCACTGGACGGTCACTCGTGCGGGCTGAGCGGTGAGTGACGGGGCACGTCACGCCGGTGACATGGAAACATTTCCAAACAGCAGCTGGAGCCAGGACAACRCAGGTCAGGGCAGGTGAGGGTGGCCACGGGCAACTGAGGATGCTCTGGGCTGYGTGAATCCAGCACTGCACACGCAGCATGTCCAGGGAGGGAGGAACACCAGCCCTGCACGGGGCTCAGGCTCTGCACCGCCAGGGTTGTTCCAGCCCAGCCTGGAGCTGGGAGCAGGGCAGGGAATGCCGGAGGCAACGGGGACTGAGCAGCTCTGCTGCAGTGCAGAGGGAATGCTGTGTGCAGGGAAGGAGTGCTCCCGCCCCGCTGTGCCCTGCCTGTGGCCACACCAGGCCGTGGGTGCAGAGGGCAGCAGGCAGGACAMGGGGCTGGGGGTGGGAACAGGAGCTGGGTGGGCACAGCAACTGCCTAAGAGAAACATGACTTAGGAGAGGGGAAAAAAGGATACCCAGTTGCAAAGGAGGCCTTATCCAGTGCTGGGATGGCCAATGCTGAGGTGCCCTGGGTGTCCCACTCTGGGGYGCAGACAGACAATCCTTGTTTTGGAAGAGGGAGAAGATGCTCATGGAAACACAGGGACAAGCAGTAGGATGAGAGGCCAACTCAGTCACCCACCTAGGGCTCTCTGCTCCTTATAACGGGGCTTGGAACCCCCTCATCTTCTCACCCTGCTCCAAGGCAGCTCCCACAGGGCATGGACTGCGGGCCACACTGGGACAAGGTTACTGCTTTGAGACTGCACTACAACCCCACACTGCTTGAAGGGGTGAGGAAAGGTAAACAGGGTCCCAGATAGTTTTTTCTACCCCAGAAATATGTTTTTGAAACCACCTTCTTTTTTTTTAACTCTTCCTTCTGTCCTGCACTTGCTGCTCCATGAACCGAGCTGCTACTTGTGATCCCAGCTTGTGCATGGCCACCCCTGCTTGCAGAGCAGCCACGACCCTGCATGCACAACCCAGCTCCCAGAGCAGCAGGGCTGCCAGCTGCTCACCAGTGTGTCAGCTGGGCTAGGTGGCTTTGCTCTGCTCCTTGGTGGTGAGGGGCCAGCAGCTTCACAACTCTGAGCCCAGGCTCCATCCAAAAATGYGTCCCTTCCTCAGGAAGCTGTGGGTGGGCTGGAGCCTCGCTGCASAAGCGTTGCCTCAGGGGAAGGAGCAGATGAGAGTGAGCAGAAGCTGCTGTGTGCCATGGACGGCACATCTGCAGTGCCCAGGGGACACTGCCACGTCCCACGGCTGGGGACACAGCTGCCCTTCTGGGAACAGCCTTCGCACCGCCGAGACCCCACAAAAGCCAGCCCACCCTCACAAGCACACGCTTCCCCAGGGCTGTTTATTGTTTGTACCTAAGGCCACTCCACCAGCCGAGACAGGGCAGCTCCCTCAGTGCCCTGTCCAACACCCCAGCACGCCGGTGCCCCYGGCACGTGGACACCAGGGTGCTCCGTGCTCCTGTTGGGCCTCGGGGGCAGGGCAGAGCCCCACAGCGCATACAGGGCGGGTAGTGAACCTTCCAGGCACCAGGAATCCCTGGAGATGTCCAAAGCAGGAGAGCCTCCTGCCCAGCCCTTGCCCTGGCACAGAGGGGCTGCAGCAGTGCGTGGCAGGGCACTGTTCGGCTGCCCAGGACACTGTCCATCTGCCCAGGACATTGTCCATCTGCCCAGGACACTGTCCAACTGCCCAGGATATTGTCCATCTGCACAGGACATTGTCAATCTGCCCAGAACATTGTCCAACTGCCCAGGACACTGTCCAGCTGCCCAGGACATTGTCCATCTGCCCAGGACACTGTCCATCTGCCCAGGACACTGTCTGGCTGCCCAGGACACTGTCCATCTGCCCAGGACACTGTCTGGCTGCCCAGGACACCCGTGTCACGGCTCACACCACGTTGAGGACAGTGCCAGGGGCGGTCACCGCTCGCTGCAGGGCTCGCTCTGTGCCAGGGGTCCCATGGTGCTCCCAGCAGCTCCTGGCTCCGTGCAGGACCCTGCAGAGGGGAGGGCAGGACGGTGCCAGGAAGGGCTGACGGTGTCAGGGCTGGTTCTGGGCGATGATGTCCTGGATGCAGCTGTACAGGAACATGTACTGATCCTGCGAGAGAGAAAAGSGGGGTTAGAGTCAGGTTTCCGACAGAGACCTCCTGGTCAGATTAACCTTGCAGTTTGCCTTAAAAAATCCTAATTAAGGAACAGTGTCTGATAGCAGAGTAGGATTTGCTCTCCCAAGTAGTCCATAAAGGTCCTGTGTCACCACAGTTGCCCACAAAGGCAGAATCAAGCCTGTTACACCGTGTTTATTTCCCCTCCTTCACCCCCCATGATGGGGCTGAGAGGAACACCCCATCCAAGACGAAGAGGAACGATGTCACTGGGCTTCCTCCAAGYGCCCCAGTGGCTTTAGGATGTGCTGTGGTGTTTGCATCCGAAACAAGAGCCAAGAGCAACTCCAGTGGTGCTGCAGGGCATGGAGCTGGAGTGCATGGGGTCTGGCAGTGACCTGGGGCCGTGAGGGAACACCTGTGGACCAGGAGCTTGCCTTGGTGTAGTCCCAGTGTACCAGTGACAGAGTAGATGCTTGCAGGCTCACAGAGGTACACAAAAAGATCTGTGTGGTTTTAGCCCAGCTGCACTGTTTGTCTCTTTTTAAGATCACCAAACCAATCCATCAGTTCCAAATGTGGGTTCAGAGGTCTCAAGTCCCCTGAGGGTTTGATCCGAGGTTCTGCCCAAATGCCAGGCTGCTCCAAAACGACAGCAGGCTGCAAACAGCCCGGACTGCCCGGGCAGGACCCCAGGAAGGCAGGATGTGGGCAAGGTAAACGAGGCTGTACTCAGGGCACAGAGCTGGAGGGCAGGGCCAGCCGGCACAGGGTGTGGGTTGGGATCACATGGCAGCGGCCAGGGGGGATTAGGGACTCGCGGAGGGGCCTCAGAGCAGCTCTTAATGCTGTGGCTGAGCCGCGAGTCACGAGGAGCCTCCTCCCTGTGCCGGCGGCTTCAGCCCCACCGGCGGCCGCGAACGCACGGATCACACAATGGCTGAGGCTCCCGACGTCAGCAGGGCGGGTTTGCAACGAGCCGGGGCTGCTTGTGAAATCGGCACCGACAGCCCAGGGCTGACTCCAGCCCGGCACACTCAGTGCCCGGCCACATGCGAGAGCACATCCCCCGGGACACGCACGGCGCTGGAGCTGCTGGTGCTCAATATCCCMCAGTCATCCGTGGACATCCATCAAAGGTCCATCTTCCCCCTTGCTTCTCCCCTCCCTAAAATCTGATGCCTCCAGCACGACAGCAGTCGATGACCCCGCCAGACACAAAGGGGTGCTGGCGAGCCCCCGCAGGGATGGAGGAGGCTGGAGGGCAGCCCTGCTGCTCCGAGGGGAAGCAGCTCCTCTGCTGCCCCCCCCCAGCGGGACAGGGGTGTCTGATGGGCACTCGCCGCGCCGTTACGGGCGCTCTGTGTCCCTGCAGGGCCAGGCGCAGCGAGAGCACAAGGCAGCTCCGCGGCAGGGGCAGCGGACGCCCGGCCCTCCTCTGGCTCCCACCACGTACATGGTTCACGTTAATTAAGAACGTAATTAGCTTCTTGAAGGAGGCTCTGCAGCTGGGAAGCCTCGGAGAGATCTTCCCCAGTTCTGCTGTGCCCCGCTGGGAGCGTTTCCAGGGATGTGCTCAGCTCACTCAGCAGCTGCAGCAGCTGAAGCGTTTCCAGAGGCGTTGGTGCCTCGGGACTGGCTCGGCGAGGCAGGGCTGGCACGGCTCGGCACCTCAGACAGTGCTGCAGCCCACGGGGCACCTGCTAACGTGGCAGTGTGTCCCACTGGCCCCCTGGCAGCCACCCTGGCTGTGACACCAGGCCCTGGCTCTGGGGGATGTGGCAGGAAAGGCACTGCCCAAAGGGGTGCCCAGCAGATTCTGGGTGCCCAGGCTGACAGCCACGGCCAGGAGCCAAAGGCAAGCAGCAGGCCGTGTAGGGTGACACCAGTGCTCCACACTTGCCAGAGTACCATGGGGAGAGTGCTTTGCTCTTACTGTGAGCTCACATGCAATTTAACTGATCTGAACTCCAGAGCTGAGGAGATGGAAAGCTCTGGCCTGGGAGAAATCAGTGCCCCCAGCCCTCGGTGGCTGGCAGAGCAACAGGGTGGGCAGGAAGCGTGAGCTAAATCCCTGGCGAGGCTGGACGGGCTCCCAGGCAGCAGGAGCACCCGGAGCGGGCAGGATGCTCCAGCTCCAGGCAGCAGGAGCACCCGGAGCAGGCAGGATGCTCCAGCTCCAGGCGGGTCAGCACAAAGGCTCTGCTCTGCCCAGCCCACCACCCCTCCTCCCTCCCACCTACCAGAGTCGGGGTCATGAGGCAGCAGCTTCTGGCCAGCTGGAGGGTCACACCGTAGATGTCCACACTTCTCTCAGCTTTCATCTGGTACAGCAGGCAATCCAGGGAGATCAGTGTCCCTATCTGGCTCACGCCACCACTGCAGGGGACAAGGGGGGGGTCACTGATGCCAGGCCAGGCTGAGCTGAACCTCTTGGGAAGAGGGCACCAGTCCCAGGAGCCGTGTTGGCACTGTGGGACTGTGAGCTCTCTCAGGGTGCAAGCGAGGCCATCAGGGCTGCTCCCACTCTCCCTGCAGTTAGCCCAGGGATGGCCTGGGCAGCTCAGCCTGGGAATGCCTGCTCCACYCACACTCACCTCTGGCCCGGCCCTGTTTGCCCTCCCTCAGCAGAGCACTGCTCCCTGTGCCCTCCCAGGCTCAGACCTTCCCCTGGCTCCCACGGACCCATTTCGGCACCCCAGGGGCATGGAGGGGGAGGCTCGTTGGTGCCGTGCCAAGGAGCTGTGCAGCCTGGTGTCCCCAGCCCTGGAGGCTGCCCAGGGAGGAGGACATGGAGCTGTGCAGCCTGGTGGCCCCAGCCCTTGGAAGGAGGGGTAGAGGGGTACCTGCAGTGCAGCAGCAGAGGAGCGGCTCTCCTGCGGTGCGGCGTGCCCYGCCTGACAGCCCCGAGCAGCTCCACCAGGCCCTGCACGTCAGGCTGCCTCTTGCTGCTCCAGAGCGTGTACAGGAACCTCTGCACAGGCCTCTCCTTTGCTTTCTTCTCCTGGGAGACACAAGGAGCTGACACGGCTGCTGTTGGGGAGGGACGGGCAGGTTTGGATGCAGAGGGGTCCCAGCCCTCCCATCTTTAGGCTCTCTGATGCTTCCCTGAGCTCACTGGCAGCCTCTGTAGAGCTGTCCAGGTGYCTCTGCTGGGGCACTGCCCACCACCCCCACAGCAGGTATGGGGATCCTGGCAGCTGCTCCCCCTCCCCACAGTACCCCGAGCTGCCCCAGGACYGAGGACTGAGAACTGCGTGGGCCTTCTCAAAGGGCTCAGAAAGAGCTAAGAGCAAGAGGTGCAGGAAGACCCCAGGGCCTCTCCCATGTCCACTCAGTTCTGGATGTTGCAATCCAGACTCACTCCTGCATTTGTGGACTGCTGGCACTCTGCTCTTGCAGCCTGGAGAAGTCCCCAGAGAGCTCTCAGCCCTACAGATCCCTACAGAGCCACCCCCATCCCAGGAGGTGGGAGCCAGGACAGCCCCATGGACACATACGTGTTTGAGCTTGAGCTGGGTACATCTCCATCCCGAGACAAGCTTCTCTGTGCCACCTTGGATGGTCAGGGTCTTTGTGCAGAGTGAGTCTCCTTCCAGGGGCCAGCACACCTCACCTGGGACCTGTGTGCAACAGGGAGTTTGGCTTCCTGCTGATGGTCGCTGTCTGCCACACCAGTCACYGTCTCTGGGGTCTGGGGGGGCTGGACCAGGAGCACTCCCAGCATCTCTCCATGTCAGTTCATCCCCACCGAAACCCTGAGGGAGTTCTGGGAACACGAGCAGGTTCAGCCAGCTGCTCTGTGAACCCAGCGCTGCCTGGCAGTGGCAATCTGCACCTCAGCTGGGCAGAGAGGAGCTGCTGCCCTTGGTCCCACACAGGTGAAGCTGGCAGGGCACCAGCTGACCCAGGCATGGGGGGCAGCCAGAGCCTGTATCCCGTGACCAGCTGTGGGAGCACCTGGACTCAGGAAAGGTCCAGCTCTGGCTAAGCTGGATCTGCACCCAGGACTCAGGAGGCAGTGAAGAGTTTGGAGAGCTCTGCTAGTTCCAGCTCCATGAGCAGATTCCTGCTCTGCCAYGGCACAGGCAGGCACAGCACCTCACCTCCCCCTTCTCCTGCCATGGGACAAGCGTTAGGATCGTGTGAACGTCCTGTTCCCACACCAGCGTCCAGAAGTCCTCCATGGTCAGCTTGTCAGGGCCCTGGACAGCCAGATAGTCCCTGCTGGAGCTGCAGCCCTAGGTGGGGAATGGGAATGTCACTCTCCTGCTGGAGATGTGCTCTGC
>JACAXG010000081.1:2848206-2920268 GCA_018881555.1 Amblyornis subalaris | reverse complement strand
GGCGAGGGCAGTGACACCCTCAGTCCTCGCCATCCCCTCTGCCCCACGCAGGGTCACCGTGCAGGACCCGGGGCACAGCCAGGATGGGGGACCCTGGCACAGGGTGGCTGTGGCTGCTGGGGGGGCAACTCACCGGGACACGCCACACCTGCAGCAGTCCTGAGAAAGGGCCCTGTTCCAGCAGGGAAAACTTCACTCTGGAGCGATCATCTGCAAAATACGTGGGAGCTGGAGGGATTCAAGGCAGTCTTGAGCTCAAACAGATTCTGCAGACTGACTGCCACACAAATCCAACCCTCCCTTCACTATTTCTTGGCAARGGCACTCCCTTCTGCAGTGCTCATCTCCAGCCTGTGGATGTTGGCTCCCAAAAGACAGGTCTCTATCCCAAGCTCCTGTAGTGCAGCTCACTCAGTGTCTGATTCCATGGAGATCTATGTCTCTCCAAGGATGGAGAGCCTGCAGGAGCTCTGGGCCTCTGTTCCAGTGTTGGAACACCTTCATTGGAATTCACCATTCCTTCTGCTGAGTTAGATCACCCTTCCAAATCACCCCCCTTGTCTCTCGTCTCTCCATGGCACATCTCCATGTCTTCCCTGTGCCTTCCCACAGGTAGCTGAAATCAGCASTAAGATCTCCCCTTTGCCTTCTCTTCTCCAGGCTGAGCAAACCCAACTATCCCAGTCCCAAACACCACGTGCTCCATCCCAAACACCTCAGTGGCCTTCTGGTGGAGTCGCCAAAGTCTCCAAATAGTTTCTGGTGCTATGGACCACCGGCTCTGGTCCAGCCTGGCTCCACGCAGGAGGAAGAGGAACAGGAAGGCAGAGGATGCAAAGCACTTACATGGGAGGATGCTGGAAGAGGGCCGTGTCTGCTGGCTGCCTGAAGATGGTGATGCAGAGCTGGCTTCTTCCTTGACAGCTTCCAGGAGGGTCTGCCAGAGTGAGAGCGAGCAGAGGAAGCAGTGAGCGGGAAGGGTCAGGAGCAGGAGGCACTGGGGCCTCCTGAGGACACCTGGACCCGGCAGAGGGRAGGCCATGGCTGCACATGCCAAAGCCTGAGCAGTTGTGCCACGAGCTCACGTCTGGAGTGGGCTGCCAGCTCTGTGCCATGCTGCCAGCAGAGGGCTGCTGCTGGCCAGGGAGGGCCCTATCCTGGGTGGGAGCAGGGAAGGAGCGAGTGGGGGACAGACCCTGACCAGTGCAGGAGGTGTGAGCAGGATGTGCCTGGGGAGGCAAATCATGGAGAGGGGACACTGCCAGGACACCCAGGAACCCGGGGCGTGGGACCCACTCAGAGTCACCTATGGGGTGTCCCCCAGCATGAGGTACAACCGCTGCCCAGCTCCCCTCAGCACACATGGCCAGGGCAGCACTCCCTGCCCCTGCCCGGGACAGCTCTCACCTCGTACTCCCTCAGGAAGCCCATGTGGGACTTGGCTGCCTTCTGGGCGTAGTGCTGGGCAAAGCTCCTCAGCGGGATGGGGCAGGACCTGGGGACAGAGCCGGGGTGTGAGGGTGAGGCTGAGCCCTCTGAGCAGCTGGGTCTGCAGCAGGAGGGCAGGGCTGGGAGCAGCAGCCCTTCCCTCCTCAAATGCCAGGGGTCTCCCAGGTGCCCAGCCCAGCTCTGGCCCGTGACAAGCCTCTCTCCCCCAGACAGGGGCAGGACTCAGGGGTGGCACAGCCCAGGGCCCATTTTCTAGAGGCAGCAAGGACAAGGACATCCTGTTGTGCAGGAGGGAGGAGACAACCTGACCAGAGAGACAGGTGCGTGACCTTCAGATAAACCCCCAAATAATGAGAGAGATGGTCAAAGCCATGCCCAGCTGGACCCTGCTCCATCCTCTTGGCCTCCATGAGGAGGGAAATCCCAAGGCCACCCAGCTGCCACGAGCCTCTCCAGTTTGAACACATCTCTAGGACATCCCTGTGGGCTGGGAAGCCTGGGGCTGAGGGAAGAGCCTTCCCCAGCACAGCTCTGCAGATCTCTGGCACTGGCAGACCCAGGAGACTGGCACTGTGTTCTGTGCTGGGCTCCTCGTGCTGCAGGGAACAACCAGCCCTGTGCTGACCCCGCTCACAACACCAGTGGGATGGCTGGCTGGGCTTCCCTGTCCTGTCCTGGATCCCAGATTGCTGCCTGGAGGGGTTGTGGATCAGGGTGGGGAGAGTGGCAAAGCACAGCAAGGCCTTACCTCTCTGTCCCTGATAAACCCAGGAGAGGCTCCTCCAAGATCTTTTCCAGAATACAGCTGTGCAGGAAAATGTACTGGGACTGCAAGGCAAAGGCAGAGAGCAACACAGAGCATCACACTGCAGAGACAGCACCACAGGCTGGGTATGGTCTCTGTCCTGAGGGGTAATGCTGACACCTTGTCCCACCCCAAGGACTGGACATAGGAGAGGGACTGTGAAACATCACAGACTAACAACATGGYGTGGGTTAAGAATTGCCTGCAAAGGGCCTGATCCTGTTCCTCAGTGCTCTGGGGTGTCTCCAGCCTCCTGGGAGGTCTCTGAGACTCTGGATGTTGCTGCTGTGGGTCTAGCAGGGCATGGAGCTGCTGAAGACTCCCCCAGCACTTTCCACTCAACTGAGCTGCTGCTCTGAGCAGCGTGCTGACCCAGTGACAGGCTGGGGACCGGCCTGGGGGTGCTGGGGCTCACCCCACTGCCAGCCCTGGGAACTCCAATGGCACGGAGAGAGGGGCCAGGGGAGAGAGGGAGCAGAGATCTCACCAGCGTCTGAATCATCAGGTACCGGTTCATCCGCAGGGCGTAAACGACTCCGAAAATGTCCACCACCCTCTCCTGCTTCATCTGCTGCAGCAGCCGGTCCAGGGCAATGAAGGTGCCGGTGCGGCCCACGCCGGCACTGAGCACACACGGCAGGGGTTAAACACGGCCTGGCAGCACCACGGGCTCCCTCCTGCTGCTGGACACGCTCCCAGAGGCTGCTCCCCGGGTGCTGGTCCCAGCACAGGCTGAGGAGCCGCTCAGGCTGCCCTGGGTTGGTGCTGAGCATCTCCACCTGCCCTGGGGCTGGGGGCAGGCTGCTGGCAGAGCTGTGCCCGCCATGCCCCAGCAGGACACCCCCCAGGGCAGCCGTGTCTCCTGGGCACTGCCTTCCCTCGCAGCCTGTGCACGAGTGGCACCCTCCATCGCCCCCTCCCACCACGCCCAGGGGCACAGCCTCACCTGCAGTGCACGAGGGTGGGCCCTGCATCCTTCGTGCTCTGGATGTGCTCCCGGACCAGCTCCCGGAAGGTCATGATGGAAGTGGTGGACTCGGGGATGCCGTGGTCGGGCCAGGCCGTGTAGTGCAGGTGGGACACGAAGCGCTCTGCCCGGAGACCCTCCTGCAGGGGGGTGGGGATGGGTGTGCAGCCCCCAGGGTGGGGCAGGCTCACACCCCGCGGCCCTGGCTGCACTGGGGACTCGAGGACACCTGGCTCAGCTGCGGGGGACAGCCAACGTCAGCTCTGGGGGCTCCTGCTCCTCCATCCTCCCCCACGGCCCCTGCCACGCTGGGCCASGTGCAGGTGGGAGGGAGCAGACCTGCCTTTGACTGCCTGGGAACAYGCCCTGGAAACTGCAGGCTGTCCCAGTGCAGGGACATGGAAAGGAGAGAGCAAGGCTGGAGAGGTGCACGACACATGCTGGACACCCCTGTGTCACCCATCTGAAGTGGCAGACTGCTCCTCAGGGCCTGGATCTTCTCTGAGCCCCACAAATGGCAGGGAAAGGAAGTTATGCCACTACCACTGGGGASAAATGCCAGTGCCTCCCACACAACCCCCAGCCCTGGGCAGGTGCCCACATCCCCTGGGGGTGCACTCACGTGCCACAGCTTGAACTCGCGCGTGGTCCACTCCTCAGAGCTGCTCTGCATCAGCAGGTGCACCCGCACCTGCCCGTAGGACACCGGGGCAGATTCYGAGGGCCAGTAATGATCACAGAGCACCTAGAGCAGGACAGGGTCCCCGTGAGGCCAGCCAGGGGCCAGCTGACCTTCTGGCTCCCTGGGAGCATCTGGAGAGCAGCAGCTGTGAGGGGAGCCAGGACAGGGCTGGGGAGCAGGCAGGGCTTCTTCCCCTTCCCACCCAGAGCTTCGCAGGGCTCTGCCCCACCACCCCTTTGTTTGGATCTCAGCCTCCTCCGGGAAAAAGGACCTGTGAGGGTCTCATCATCCCTGGAGACTGGAGGGACAGTCCATGTGAGGTGGCTCACCCAGATGACATGGCAATTTCAGATTCTGCAGAAATATCTGAGGGTGATGGGTATGGTCCTACTTAAGCTCTACTTCAGGCCCAGCCTGCCTCAAGCTAAGGCTGAGCTGCAYAGATAAGCCTCTGTTCCCCCCAAAGTGCCTGTCAGGGAAGCTGTGTGGACTGTGCTCACCCTGGAGCCACATCAGGGCAGGGGTTTTGTGGAGGGCACAGCCCCAGCCCTGGGCTCAGCTCACACCACSAGGTCTGGGCTGGGGCTGGCACCGACCTACCCGCCCGTTCTCCATGCACACTGTCAGCATGATGATGTTGCAGACGTTTTGCTCCCACACCAGCCTCCAAAAGTCCTCTATGGTTTTCTTCAGGGGCCCCTGGGTGGCAATGAACTCTTGCTGTGACGTGTAGCCCTGAGCAAGAGGCAGACAAGAGCAAGAGGAGTCGGGAGGTTGGCGAGGCAGGGGGATCCTGCCCTGGGACCAGTCGGTGCCTGATCTGCTTTTGTGGTAGAAGGAGAAATTCCCGTTGCCCTTAGGCCACRTGGGCACAGTTCCCAGGCAGCTGATCTCAGAAGCAGCTGATTTATTCACAGGAAGCATGAGCTGCCCAGCACATACTCTCTACATATTTGGAATAAAGTGACCCACACCATTTCCCTCCAAGCAGTTCCTCATTCAGCCTAACCAGGGAAAGACAGATCTGGGTCTTCCCTGTGCTTGCCCCTCACTGCTGAGGGTGGGGTGAGCATGCAGGGTCTCAGGGTGTTTCTCTGCCCTCGGACACACACACGCCCCTCAGATCCACACACTGGCACATGCCCTGCCCGTTACCTGGGAACACCTCCCGGACAGGGGATGAGAGCACAGCTCCAGGGTAGTTCAAAGGCTGCTGCACAGACCAGAAGGAGAAAGAGCAGACAGACAGACAGGGCAGTAAGCTGGGAGGTGATGGAAGAGGACAGACAGTCCACAGGAAGAAGCCAGAGAGCCTTGCCAGTCTKCCCACACTCACACCTCTGCCTCACAGCATTTGTCACCTGACAGGCTCCATCGGCGCCTGCTGAAGGGCAACTCCACATCTCCACCTTCCCCCAGCTTCCCCCTGGCCTGTGCCAGCTGTGCCTTCACCAGCAGCTCGTGCCCACCCACCCTCAACGAGGGGGACACTGCCTCAACCCAGTRGCCATAGCTCTGTGGGGAGGGCAGGTGGGCACTCACGGGCATGAAGTTGGCATTGATGTAGTCTGAGTGTGGATCCTCCCCCAGCTGGCTCAGCTTGACCCGGGAGTGATCATCTGAAAGACACCACAGCCAGGTGAGCCCCCAGGATGCCCTTTCCCAGGACACGGCCCCCTCTGACCCGGTGGGAGAGGCCCCAGCAGCTCCAGCAGGGAGGCTCTGTGCCCAGCCAGGCAGCTCCTCCCTGGAGAGGGGAGCACTGYGTGCCAGCTGGGCCAGCACAGGATCAGAAAGCAGAGCTGGGGTCATGAKGCCCCTCAGGGAAGCTCATGGACCCCTCCTGGTCTCCAGCTGGGACCATCCCAAGCTGGGCTCAGCCAACACCCGCTGGAGGAGCTGGGGAGGATGGAGGCTCAGCCCTGGATCAAACATTAAGCCTTGAGTCCCCAGCAGGAAAATGGAAACTGAGGCCCATTTCAAGAGTCTTTCTGCTCCCAGGAGAGGAGCCAGGCTCTGAGCCTGGCAGYGATGCAGGGTGAGCCTGTCCTTGTGCACTGCCCTGTGAGCTCCCACCGCGGATGCTGGGGGAGGAGGGGGGAGACAGCACTTACAGGGCAGCACATGGGGATATCTGTTCTTGGAGACATTTGCTGGTAGCTCAGCCTCCACTTTGGATTGCTCCTTCCCAACTTCCTTCAGCTCCTGTAGGACAGGGGAAATGATAAGCACAAATGTTTCTCTGGAGAGCTCCTGGTCAGCTCAGCTCCCTGCTCATGGCCAGCAACCTTGTCTGGAGGGTAAAGAGKATCACCCTCACCCAGGGAACTGCTCCACTGTTCCTTCATATGGCCTGTGCACTCTGAGCCATGGTGGCTTTTCCCACTGCCTTTTCCAAAAGCACTGTTCCTATTTAAYAGAAAAGCCCAAGAACAAGTACTGGCGAGAAAAGCCTCAGAAATCTACCATGAAGCTCAGAGATGTTCTGCTGAGCAAACAGAAATATCTTGTGCTGCATCTGCTTCTGCCCCTGTCCTCACTCAAGAAGGCAGAGAAGGCTGATCTGAGGAGGGTTTGAAATTGCTGATGGGAATCTGMAAGGTGCTGCAGCAGAACAGTCCAGAGGCTGCAGATGTTGGCAGTGGCAGCCAKGGAAGGCAGCCCGAGGTGAAGCTCACAGCCTGACCCTGCAGGTCTGAGAGTGCTCCTTGACCTTCCCTCTGGCTGCAGGCTCTTTTCTGACACTGTCAGGGTKGATCTCATTGCCACCCCTCTCATCTTCAGTCAGGGCTGGGGCACTCGGCTCTGTCCTAGTTCACCTCACGCCACAGACAACACRTGCTTTGACCACAACTTGAACAAAACAGGTTCTGAGCACAGGAGCTGCCTGATCACTTGGTCCATCCAATCTTTGGCCTCCAAGGCTGCCTCACAGGGTGGCTGGATGGCTAGAGATGGGTGACTGTCCCTGGAGAGGAGCACTCCATGCTGGACACCCAACAGCRCGAGTGGGGAAATCAAGCATCACCTCTAGGAGGGGTCTCATCTCACCTCAAACTCCTGGAAAAAAGCGTGGTTAGCACTTGCTGTCTTCATCTCATAGTACTGCTTGAAGTTCTGCAGGGGAACTGGCCGGTGGACATTTCTGCAGGGAATGAAGTCCAGAGGAAAACTTGCCTTAGCTACGGGGCAGTCTGGCCAGCCAGTCGGGTGCCTCTGGGACAGCCCAGCCGAGAGACCTGCGGTACCTGGATGCACACACAGGGAGGGGTTGTAGCCCACCTCGCTGCCCAGGGAAGGGCAGTTTYGATACTGGGAGGGATTTCAGGGTGATGAGGATGTTCTCCTGCTGCAGAACACTTGCAGAGGAGGAGTAGACAATGCACTGGCTTGGAATGGAGCTGGGCAATAAATACCGAGCTCGGGAAAGACTGATTTATAAAATAACTGAGGAGAGGAGACAGTTGGATTTTTCTGGAGTCAAACCATGAAAAAGGAAGTAAGTGAAGGGCAGTGGGAGCTGCAGTGAGGACACAGAGAGGGCAGACTCCAGCACTCACCTCAAGCTGTAGGTCACCATTTCCTGGGGCAGGCTGCTCTTCTTGGTTCTAGAATCAAAGCACAGGAGCTGTTACTTTTSCCTGCAGCACAGGGATCGATGCCATGAGGTGTTGTGCACACTGCCTTGCACACATGTAGGGTTTCGTGACTTAACTGCACGTGGGCAGCTCCTCTCTCCCCTCTGCCTTTGGCTTCTGAGCTTGCCAGGCACAATTCTATCAGCCCACATCCTACTTTGTCTAAGTCTCCTTCTACACCCCCTCCCTGCTCTCCTCCTGGCTTGGCACTGAAGGTTGGGTATCTCAGCCTGCACTCAGCAGGTAAGATACAGTTCATGCTCACCTCTTTGCTTTCAGCTGTTTCCAGTAAACCAAAGCAAAAATAGCTGCAAGTGTCAGGAGAAATCCCACGATGATTCCAGCRATTATTGGCATTGAGAGTGGAGCTGTGTCTGCACCAGATCCAGCAGCTGGAATTAAAAAGAGGGAGTATAGAGAGAAATAAGAATCAGTAAAAAAGTTTTTCACAATGAGAGTGCTGAGGCCCTGGCACAGGTTTCCCAGAGAAGCTGTGGCTGTCCTGTGCTTGGAAGTGTCCAAGGCCAGGTTGGACAGGGCTTGGAGCAACCTGGGATAGTGGGAGGTGTCCCTRCTCATGGCAGGGGGTGGAACAAGATGAGCTTTAAGGTCCCTTTGAACCCAAACCATTCTACAATTCTTCAATATACGCTTGCATTCATTCTATTTATTATATTTTCTATAGCCTACGAGCTCCCTCTGGCTGTTCATTACCTGTAACCTACACAGCCAGGTAGGGAAGATGCCACTCTCCAGCTTACCTGAGAACATGGTGAATGTCACTGCAGGGGCTACTGGGTCGTATTTGGTGAAGGCAGCAATGCTGAACCTAAAGGTGAAGCAGAGTCCTGTGTCAGGGACAGCCTGAGCTGAGCACAGCACCCAGAACCCAGCACCCAGCAGGCAGGACCCAGGGGAGCAGGACCATTGCCTCTGTCCTGAAGTGCTGGATAGGAAAAAGCTGGTTTTCTGTTATGGATTTAGGGGATGTGCAAAAATGCTCTTTCTCCCCTTTTCTGCTTCTTGGACAAGTTTGTTCCACTTGGGAGAGCACGAGGGATTGTTCAGAAAGCACAAATGGGAAGCAGCTCTCCTCGGAAGGGTTGTCTACAGAGACAAGCGGTGTCTCATCTCTTACAGGACACAAAAAAGAAAAACCACTCAGTCCATGTCAGCTGATTAACTGGGCTGACTGGAAAGAGCTGAGCCCTGTTTGAAACAGGGGCACCTGGGCTGGAAGGGCTGAGCCCTGACCCAGACCCTTCCTTGCACACACAGAAGTGGCTGGTGCATCCTCTTCCCTGGGGAGATCTGCCCCTCATCCCTCCCCCGGCAGCGGGCACACCAAGCCCCACAGCTCTCTGCAGAGCTGCCTTCCTGCTGAGCAGGGGACTTGCAAGGGCCCTAAATGCAAGCCAGAGCTTCCAAAGGTAGTGTTGGATTTCAGCAGCCAAGAGTTTGTGGAGCCGTGTGTGGGTCCCCTCTGGCAGCAGCTGCCAGGGCACAGCCCTCCTTTGGGAAGTGAGCCTGCGGATGCCATGGCATGAACGACGAGGGCTTGTGGGTAAATAACTCACTGAAGGACAGGAAACAAGGATGGAAATTCTGAGTGGGGATGGGCTGTCAGCTTTTCAGCACCCTACCAATCATTAACTCAGCGAGCAGCAAAGTCTGCTGGGGATATTTAGGTCAGATATTTAGGTTGAGCGCTGGAGGTACTGAGGATATTTAGGCTGGATATTTAGGATATTTAGGTCGGATATTTAGGATATTTAGGTCGAGTGCTGTTTGTACTGAGGACATTTAAGTTGTTTAGGGCAGCCAGACTGAAAAAAAGCTGTGAAGAGGTGTCAAAGTATCTTCTAGTCCTGAATAAGTGGACAGTTCAGTACACGTTATTGAATCATGTTACTGCATCATGTTACTGAGTCATGGTAGGTGGACTAATGACAGGCCCTGATGGCCATGTTGGAGTGAAAACTGGGAAGCAGGGAGGGCAGGTACAGAGCCTCTGCCTGGCTCATCACTGCCCAGGAGGGGAATAGGGCTGTCCTGGTGTGGTTGTGCTGTTGTTAAAGTCCCCTCGAGGCTGCTGACAGACCTGGCTCTGAGGCTTGTGCCCTGCTGTTCCCTGTCCATCCCCAGCTGACCCCTCTCTATCCTCCCAGAGCTGAGGCTGAGGGGTCAAGCAGCAAGTCCTGCCCTGCCATGCCAGGGTGAGGCCTTAGCAATACAGAACACATGGATTTGATGGGTGATCAGTCCCCCACAATCTGAAACCTTCTGAGACTCCTGTGCCAGCCCAGGGACCTGGGATGGGCATGGGATGGACATGGGATGGGAGTGCACTGCCAGCCATTCTCCTGCCAGGCAGGAGAACACAGCACACAGGAATTGCTCTCTGACCCCACTCTGGGTAGAATTTCCAAGGCAATGGCTCTCTGGGAACTCCCTTTTTTTTTCCCCCGGGAAAAACAGCCATTTCCCACTCCCCTGAGTGTTGTCACCAGTCTGGGCCAGTGCTGCCCCAACCAGCAGCTTAAGAGCCCCTGTCTGGCAAAGGTGTGAATCTAAAACAACTCAGTAAAAAGCAGTGTAAGGTTTCCATGTCTGCACATGGGAAAAGTAGTGAGAGGAAGGAAGAAGGAAGGAAGGAAGGAAGGAAGGAAGGAAGGAAGGAAGGAAGGAAGGAAGGAAGGAAGGAAGGAAGGAAGGAAGGAATGCAAGGGACCTTGGCTCCACTCACCTCCACTCACCACAAAACTCATGGGCAGATTTAATTCTCCCTTTACTCCCATTGGGAAGGGAAGCTCTCTCATGCACACACTCTCCCACAGACTTTTGTTGTTCTTCCCCAGTGCTCTCTCTCTGATGGGTGCCTTTATCACCCATCAGCCACCCTTGCTGCAAGTTTCTTTAAATTGAAATGGGACAACTTTCCAGACTGGGGGGGATCAGAGAAATGCTTGTGGATATGATCCCCCTCTGATGAAACTGTGAGCTGCTAAATTAACAGGACTGACTAAAGGTACCATTCTTTGCTAGCAGTGCAAAACCTGTTTTTCCACTAATAGTTTTAAAGGTACTCTATCACAAAATATGTGTTCCTGGATTCTATTCACTGTCAAATAAGACTCTGAACCTATGACTATTGGGATCCATGTGTGTTTCTCATGGGAAACTTGGACCTTAGCCTGAGTGTTTGCGACCCCCAGCCTCTGGGCCCTGCACTGAGTAGGCACTACTTGAACTGATTCCGAATTGGTTTCATTTTTGCACTGTTTGCACATGGCCCTGAGTCACACATGAARGTCCTACAAATACCAGCATCTGTTTTAGTTCCTGCCCTGGGGGTGGACACCTGCCCAGCTCCTGAGGCAGCACACGCAGCCCTTGGCAGCCTCAGCTTTCCCTCTCCCTGCCCACTACACTGCCTAATATTCCCTGTGTGCCAGCCCCTGCCTTCCTCAAACGCTGCTTGGTGGAGAACTCTTGAGGTCCACTGCTGGTGTGAGGGTGAGGTGACACCCAGAGAGCTGCTGGCACCTCGCAGGGACACACAGAGTCCCTTTTCTCCTCCAGCCCTTCCCCTCAGGAGGGATGCTGACACCTCTCACCTGTACTGTTCRTTGGCTTTCAGCTTCCCATTGCACGTTGCCCTGGAGTGGCCACACTCCTCTGTGCCCACTGGCACCCGCCAGGCGTCGGGGGAGCTCCTCTGGTGGAAGGGGTTGGGGATCAGCACCGCCAGGTAGGAGTCCTCTGCCCCGTAATAGTGGTCATACCACGTGCTGGACATGATCTCCGGGGTGGGCCTCAGCACTGCGGGGGAACGTACGAGGTGACAGCGACAGTCCCAAAGTGACGTCCAGGGGACGCTGCCCTCCAGGGAGCCCCCGCAGTCTGGGCCACGCAGGGACACTTACGTGACTCGTTGGTGGTAGCCACGACCCCGTAGTACTCGATCTGCCCGTTCTCCTCGCTGAACAGGTCGGGGGAGATGACCACCGTGGCCCTGGCCTCCACCGGGAACACGTCTGCGCGCAGGGGCGGGGGCAGCGCTGCAAGGGCAGGCACAGCCTCTTAGTGTGTCCCTGCTCCCACAGCCCCCACGCGCTGCCCAGCCTGACGCTGCCCCCGGCAGCACGGCCACAGCCCCCGCCCACCGCAGSTCAGTGCAGCACCACGGGGGCTCACGGGCACCCCAGCGTCCGCGGGTGTTTGCTCCCGGGCTCCGGGGCAGGGCTGCGGGAAAGGAGGGGACTCACGCTCCACCGCGGTGCTGCAGAGCAGGGTCACAGCCGGGCTCCTCAGCGTGTTCATGCCCACGCTGCTCACGACGATTTGGTAGGAGGAGTTTGGCTCCAGCCCCTCCAGACTGGCCTCGCTCAGAGGGATGCTCATGACATGCTTGGAGGTGGGAGGTCCTTCAGAGAGTCTCTCTGTCACCACCTCATAAGCCTCCACGTCTCCAGGAGAGCTTGTCCAGTTCAAGTAAAGGCTCCTTGCCTCTGGCAGGCACTGCACATTCTTCACTGGATTTGGCTCTGGAAAGGAGATAGGGCAGGCTCTGGACTCAGTGCATCAGAGAAATCCCGGCCCGTGCCCCTGCCAGCACAGACACACTGGCATCTGCTGCTGAGCTCAGAGAGACCAGCAGAGCTGGGAGCCTGCTGTGCCACAGGCCACAGGACAGTGAGGACAGGCAGGGCCTGAGCTCAYGTCTCACAGGAGAAGTGGAGCAGTGGAGATCTCTGCAAAGCCTGCTCTGCTTCACAGGCAGCCAGGAGATGGGAGATCTCTGTGCTGGGGCTAGCTCAGGGAGCCAATGGCTACCACAGGGTCACCTTGCTGGCTTTCCCCACCTCCCACAAGACTTCCCGTGCCTCTGTTGACACCTAAGGACTGAATCGGACTTGGGGCCACCGGGGTGTTGCCCCACTTCCAGCCTGCCCTGCCCCCTCCCCACAGCAGTGAGTACCCACCCACTGGCACTGCCAAGGGCTTGGTGCTGCTCCAGTAGGGCCCAGCCACGCAGCTCAAGGACACGGAGTAGTTCCTGCCTGGGATCAGCCCCTSGAGGAGGTGCTGGACTTGTCCCCTGCCCAGGGAGTGCCGCCAGGGCAGGGAGCTGTTCCGGGGGTCCCGCAGCCACAGCTGGCAGTCGTCCTGCTGCCCAGAGACACTGCCCCAGGAGATCAGCACCGTGTTGTTCCCCTCAGCCACCGCCGACAGATTCTGGGGAACTGAGGGGGCTGCAACAGAAGCCACACCAGGAAGAGTTACTGGTATGCATGTGGTCTCTTCTATCCCACAGAGACACGAGCAGGAGATGGGTGACACACCAGGAGACTCCACATATTCAGTGATAACATCCCTGCAGCTGCTGTTTGCCAGAAATGACCTTTAAACGGCAGCTGGAGGACATACAGAGTGAGGAGCATGAGGAGATGGATTCTTCCTCCTGCTAATTAGCAAGTTTCATTAGAGACCTGCCTGAAGGGCTGTGCACATGACTCCCAGCACCCTGCCAGGGGATGGCTGAGCGTGGGAGCAGGGACCGCTGGATTCCCCAAGCAAAGTGCAGGGACTGTGGGGACAAGCACATGAAAAGGCTTATTGTGCTTATCTGCATTTCCACATTCCTTAAAAAGAAAAAAAGCCCATCCTCCCCTTACACCCCATGCCAGGAATTCTCTGAGTGCCTGAGAGAAAGGCACCAGGGACACTGGGGTCGCCCAGGCTGGGGGTGTCATCCACCAGAGCAGCACTACTGCCATGGGATCCCGTGCTCTTGTTCAGTCACCCGTGAACTGCAGGAGCCAGGCTGTGTGACCCGTGGGGCCACGAGGCTGCCAGGCCCTCCCATGGGCAGCAGCACTGCCTGGCTCCCCCTTCCACTGGGGCTTGCCCAGCCTGTGATCCCACTGCTGCAGTGGTGCATCCCATCCCATCCCATCCCATCCCATCCCATCCCATCCCATCCCATCCCACCCCATCCCATCCCACCCCATCTCATCCCATCCCTGGAAATATTCAAGGTCAGGTCAGACAGGGCTCTGAGCAACCTGACCTAGTTGGAGATGTCTCTGCCAGTAGCAGAGCGGTTGAACTAGATGGCCTTTAAAAGGTCCCTTCCAACCCAAACCATTCTCTGACCCTACAGCTCCCAGGCAGCAGTCCTGGCTGTGTCCCTGCCCCTTCCCCCCGCAGGTGCTGAGCCCACCCAGCCCGGGAGGCCGAGCCTCACGCAAGGTGCAGCCCTCCCTRCTCTGACACTCACTTGTCCAGTCACTGATGTTCCCTGCGGAGGCTGCGTAGGGCCCTGCCACGGACACCACTTCCAGCAGGTATTTGTGTCCTGGAGCCAGGCCAGAAAAGGTGAATTTGTTGGTGCCTTTCCCAGCAGAGACATTGGCTGCCACGACACCCGACCCCGAGTGATACAGGAGGAGCCTGTAACTGTCTTGTCCCTGGGGCTCGGCTCGCCAGGACGCGCTCAGCCTGTTGGGGTACCCCTGGTTCGTCATGTACACGTTACGGGGAGCCAAGGGGTCTGGAGAGACAGGACGGGAGACACGTCAGCAAAGGGCCCCAGGACAGTGCCTGGGTGTCCTGGCAGTGCCATCAGAAGGGATGCACCATGCTGGACAGGGCACTGAGCCTCGGCTGTGTGGCTGCACCCACCAGCCTAGAGGAGCTCAAAGCTTCTGCAAACTCCTCTGTGCTTGTCTGAGTAGGGACAGCCCTGTCCCATCTGGAGTGGGACACCTGGGGAGGGGTGAGGAGGGGACATGCAGCCAGCTAGAGGACAGGGGAAGGTGAACCCCCTGTCTGCTGCTCCCTCCTCCACAGCTCTGGAGCTCCAGCTGCCCTCCCCCAAGCTGGTGGAGCTGATGATGAGGGCGGGCAGAGCCCTGCTCCGTGCCATGGCACTGCCATGCCCCAGGTAGGGCTTGGGGTCTGCCATGGAGGTCAGTGCGGCCACGTTCTGTGACTGCCCAGCAGGGCACACATCCCCTCAGAAAGCGTACTCACACGTCCAGTTGCTGACATTCCCCGCAGGTGTCCTGAGGGACCCAGCCACAGACGCCACCTCCAGCAGGTATTTGCTTCCTGGGGCCAGTCCCGTGAAGGTGAAGTTGTGAGTGTCTCTGCCCAGCGAGGCTGTAGCTGCCACGGTGCCCGGCCGGGCGCGGTACAGGGTCAGTGTGTACCCATCCCTGCCCCCGGCCGCGGCGCCCCAGGCCGCGCTCAGCCTGTCRGGGTGCCCCGAGCTCAGCAGGCGCACGGCGGCCGGGGGCAGCGGGCCTGGGGAACACCACAGCTCGTGTTAGAGACTGGACACCGTGCAGAGGGAAACACACACCTGGTGGGCCACTGTGCAGCAGGACAGGTGCTCCCCGAGGGAGGATCCCCTCTGGCACAAGCCTCATCATCCTCTTCGCTTTTCTACCCCCATCCCACCTCACCTTTGACGATGCTCACCCTTACTGGTCCCTCACACACCATCCCCTCCTCAGCAGGTCACCCTCACCCCACAGCCCAGCAGGAACGCCCTCACCCCCTGTGTGCACATGTGTGCTCCCACATCCAGCTGGCATTGCAGGAGCCCAGGCAGTGCTGGCACAGCCTCTGCTCTCTGACCAGCCCCAAAATCTTTCTGCATGGGGAGAAGTGCTGGATTAGCCCAGCTCCAGAGCAAAGACTCATTCTCCCGGGAGGACTGTGGAGTGGCTGCTTGTACTACACTGACTCATTTCACGGACCTTTATGGTACCGTGGTTTCTACCTGCGGGAGACCAGCGAGTCTTCTCTACACAGCGAGAGTACAGGTGCTCTGCACACTTCTGTGCTCCTGTACACAGGGAGAGGGTCGGCATGGGCAGGGGATGTCCCAGCACAGGCACAGCCCYGTTTCACCACCATGTCCTTGTGCAGTCCTACAGCTGAACACCAGGTGCCATGCAGGCAGCAGTGTGCCCTGCACTAACTGCTGCTATCMCACCTGTGCATGGGTGCGTGCACATCTCCAAAGCCACCAGGTCCCCTGTGAACCTCCCAACCCTCCTSAGGATGGCCCAAAGGTGTGACAGGTCCCACCCCTCCGCGGGGGACACTGCTCCAGGTACTCACGTGTCCACCCACTGATTTTGGGTGCTGCTGCCTGGTACTGCCCAGCGGTGGCGTTGGCTTCCAGAGAGTACTCGTGTCCTGGGGCCAGTCCCGTGAAGGTGAAGTTGTGGGTGTCTCTGCCCAGCGAGGCTGTAGCTGCCACGGTGCCCRGCCGGGCGCGGTACAGGGTCAGTGTGTACCCATCCCTGCCCCCGGCCGCGGCGCCCCAGGCCGCGCTCAGCCTGTCGAGGTGCCCCGTGCTCAGCCAGCGCAGGGCGGCCGGGGGCAGCGGGCCTGGGGAGGAAACACAARTCACTGCCGGGAGCCACATCTGGGCTGAGCCAAAGCAGACGCCCCACGTCTGCACCAAGCCTGTGCTCAGGAGCTGAGGTCCCAYGGGCTGGCTGTGGCCAGCTGCCTCCTCCCTGGCTGCTGTCTGAGACTGTGGATGGCTGTGGATGGCTACCAGGGACGGGCTGTGGCACAGGATCATGCACAGGCTCCTCAAGCTGCATCCAGCAGGGAATAAGCACTGGGCACATGCACGGGTGGGAGAGGAAGGCAGGGGGCTGCACCAGTACGGGCTCTGACTGAACTGGGGAGAGGTGGTGAAGGACATGTGGCTGCAAGGAGAGCATCGCACTCACGTGTGCAGTGGGTGAGGCTGGCGGTGCTGGCGTGGAAGGGCCCGGCTGTGGCCCTCAGTGCCACGCTGTAGCGGGTGCCAGGGCTCAGGCTCCTCAGGATGTGGGTCCTGGCGCGGCCGCYCAGCTCCGCGTGCCCGACGGGGGTGCCGGAGGCTGCGTCGGCCACATCCACCACGAAGCCTTCTGCCCCTCCGGCCGCCACTGCCCACCACAGCACCAGCGCCCAGGGCGAGGGGCTGCCCAGGGTGAGGTTGGCAGGGGCCAGGGGATCTGGAAAGCAACAGGGACACAGTCAGCCCTTGTGCTCAGCTGAGAGCTGGCTGCCCTGCCCGGGGTTCCTCAGGGGGTGGGCAGGCTGGGCCAGAGATCCTGGAGAAGCCTGGGCACAAAGGGGCAGGCGGGGCACAGCATCCCTGGGGTCTGCAGCTGGATGTGGCAGGGGAGACACCCAGAGCCTCTGGGGTGGGTGGGGGGATTGGCTCTGTGTGAAGGATGGAGTGAGGACAGTGAGCAGAAAGGTCGGACCATTCCATAGGAGCTGTGGGCACCCGTGGGATGGGGAAGGTGGCG
This sequence comes from Amblyornis subalaris, assembly GCA_018881555.1. Taxonomy (NCBI): domain Eukaryota; kingdom Metazoa; phylum Chordata; class Aves; order Passeriformes; family Ptilonorhynchidae; genus Amblyornis; species Amblyornis subalaris. The sequence continues at coordinate 2,903,395 of JACAXG010000081.1, read as the reverse complement.
GTGGGTGCTCTGCAAGGCTTGGGTGGAGGCTCCCGCTCGAGCACTGTGCCCAACAGAGCCAGTCAGACTCACATGTCCATTGGGTGACGTTGATGGAAGAGGCTTCTAAGGAGCCTTTCACAGCAGTGACCTGCACAGCAAACTTGCTGCCTGCCTCCAGGTGAGTCCAGGTGGTGTTCAGGGCATCTGGACTCAAGGTCTGGACCTGAATCCTGCTCTGGGTGCTGAGGCTATACAGAGTGGTGCGGTACTGGTCCCTCCCACCGGGGGGCTTGTTCCAGGATGTGTAAAGCTCTGAGGAGCTGCCTGGGTTGGTAAGGCTCAGGTTTGTTGGTGCAGCAGGAACTGCGAGGAAAAACAGACAGATGAGTCGGAGAGAAGAAAATCCAGTTCTGAACATGCAGCTGCCTTGGTACAAGGAGTTTGTGAGAGGCAGGATGTGACTGCAGGTCAGCTTCACCAGGCACCAGGCCAGGGTACCCTCCTCCCCTCCCCTCTCCTCCTCTCCTCCCCAGGTGCCATCACTGATCTCATTACCCGTGGGTGTCCCATGCTGACCTGTGCAGCCRGTGGTGTTCCTGGGGAGGGAGCGGTAGGGTCCAGCCACCGCCCAGATCCCAACAAGGTAGCACGTTCCTGGCTCCAGCTGTGGCACGGTGACATTGGTGCTGTCCTTCCCTGCTTCCAGGTTCCTGGGCGGTGCAGAAGAGCCCKCCTCGAGCAGGCTGAGCAGGTATCCATCCCTCTGCCCAGGAGCAGTCTCCCAGTGCACAGCCAGAGCCCAGGCCGTGCTGACAGGGCTGGCAGACAGGGAGCGAGGAGGCAGCGGGACTGCAGGAGAGAAACAGCATCACTGGGGACAAACCCGGGCTGATCAGGACTGGCTCTCGTTTGGGAATGAAGCTGGGAGCCGGACTGTGGGCACCCAGCACACCGCCTGGGGCTGGTGGGAGCAGGGGAGCTGTGTCTTACCCGTGTAGCCGATGGCAGTCTGAGAGGAGATGCGGTGAGGCCCCGCCTGGGAAATGATCTCCACGCGGTACCGGGAGCCCGGCACCAGCCCCCCCAGGTCGAGCTGGGTCACTCCACGGGGCACAGACACGTTCCTGATGATGGACAGGGACTCAGCCACCGAGAGCTGTACCAAGTGGTCTCTGCCACCTCCGGACTCCACCCAGCTCACGTGCAGCTCCTGGGGTTCCCGGCCGGGCTGTACGCTCACGTTAGCCAGAGACAGGGGGTCTGCGGGAAAGCACAGCATGGAGACCCGTGAGGGGGTGGAGGAACCACCTGGAGAAGCCATGGCACAGCCTGCACCTCTGCACAGGGCTAAAGGAGATGTGGTGGCAGCTGACCACCAGCTGTCCTGTTCTCCTGGGGGACATGCCAGCTGCCCGTGCGTGTCCCCAGGGTACTGCTGGCAGGAAGGTGCTGAGAGCACTCAGCTCCCAGTGGGCTGCTCTGCTCCATGGACAGGGAGCAGCAAGCCCATACAGATCTCTGTTCTTCCTCTCTCCCATTCCTCTCCCACCAGTCCCTGGCTGGCCTTGAGATCACCGGTTCTCTAGGCAGAAGGTTCAACTTGACTGGGAAAAACCTAAGCTGGGGAGAAGGGTCTTTTGGGGCCCAGCAGCCAGCACACAGCACCTAACCCATGGCACGTGCTCTGTCTTCCAGGACAGGGAGCACGCAGGTCTCACCAGAGCCCCCCCTCCACCCAGACAAGTCCATGTCACTGCTAGTCTTGCAAGCAGTGCCAGGATGTCCCATCCCTGCAAGAAATTGGGAATACTTGTGACTCACATGTCCACTCGGTGGCAAAGTGTGACGAGGATCTGTATGGGCCAGCGAGGACGGTCACCTTCAGGAAGTACTGGGTGCCAGGGGACAGCCCCAGGAAMGTGAAGTTGTGGGTGTTTGGCCCCACTGAGATGTTCCTCTGTGCTGCATGGCTCTTGCTGTAGAGCTGGAGGTGGAACTGGTCCACATCCCCAGCAGCCTTGTCCCAGAATGCTGAGAGCCCCATTGGGCGCCGGGTGTTGGTCAGGGTCACGCCGGCCGGAGCCAGGGGGTCTGGGAGAGAAGAGACACACCAGCAATGAGAGATGGCTGTGGTGTGGAGTGGGGGCTGCACACACTTGTCCTAGGCACCCTCCACTGCCTGAGCCTGCCGGGAGTAGGTCAGGAATCAGCCCTGGCACACCAAACCCAGAGCAGGCAAAGCTCCTGCTCCACAGCAGGCGTGGGAATGCATCCCCACCTTCCCCCGGGTGACATTTGGAAATGTTTTCTGTTCAGTGATGGGTTCCTCCTGCACTGCAGAGCCTTTTACTTCTAACGTGGCTGAATGTGGCTCCAGGTGACCTCCCATTCTGTCCAACTATGCACCCCTGTCCCGGGTTTCCCACCTCCCCACACACGGGCCCCCCTCACACTGGCATCGCTGTGCTCTTGCGGGCAGGCCGTGGGTGTCATTTGCAGCAGGATGAGCTGGGACTGTCCCACTCACATGTCCAGTCAGTGGCTGAGCACAGAGGGGATCTGTAAGGTCCAGCCACAGYAGCCATCTCCAGCGTGTACTGTCGCCCAGGGACCAGGTCCTCCAAGGTGACATTCATCCAGTCATTCCCCACAGTCACATTCCTGACCCACTCCTGGGACTTGGTTTCCCAGAGGGTCCCYGTGTAGGCAGTGCTGCCCGAGGAAGCTGCTCTCCAGGAGGCTTGCAGAGAGGTGCTGTGGCCCCCATTGCTGAGTGTCAGCTGCTCTGGGGGCAAAGGGTCTGGAARAGGAAAAGTCTAGAGTCACCTGGCAGAAGTGCAACTCCAGATGTGCTGGGGCAGGAGTCCCTTCCCTGGGAAAACCCACATCCAGGAGCTTTGACACCCACACGCCAGTTCGGCAGGGACTGGGCCAGCACAGAGTTCRCAAGGGCATGGGGAGAGGATTGTTCTGGTGCTGGGGGAGGTGGTGGGTGGTGGGGGGGTTGGCTCAAGGCAGGGGCAGCCTGAGCAGTGCCACAGGAGGGTGGGCCGAGGAGGAGGGCACTGGGCTCTGCTGCCCCTTGTGCCTGGTGACTGGGAAACAGAGCAGGGTCAGACACATCCAGCAGCACCTCTGCCTCCTCCTGAGCCTTTTGCCCTGTTATGGGATGAGGTTGTAGAAGACATGTGCTGTCAGTGCCCTGAGGCATGACAACAGGGGGGAAGGGCAAGGTCCAGTGGGAACCCCGGGCTGTGGCACTCACATGTCCAGTTGGAGACGCGCTGGGGTGAGGATGTGTAGGGACCAGCCACGGTGCTGACCTCAAAGGTGTAGAGGGTCCCAGGGTGGAGGCCCTCATAGGTGAAGCTCGTGACACCCCTGAGCATGGAGCTGTTCTTCACGGGATGCTCTGCAGGGCTGAGGGCCAGCAGGTAGCCCTCCCCCATGGCCTCCTCCCAGCTGGCCAGCAGGGAGGCACTGCCCTGGCTGCACAGGCTCACGCCAGATGGTGCTCGTGGTTCTGCAAGGGACAAGGACAGCACCACACGGGGCAGTGCATCAGGCAGGCAGATTGCTTTCACAAGGTATTTTTTGCTTTTCAGATTGCTCTAGGTGACCCTAGAGCCCGGGGGTTGGACRAGATGAGCTCCAGAGGTCCCTTCCAACCCTAACAATTCTGTGATTCTGTGACACTGCAGCTGTGTCCATCCCATACAGGGACAGCTGGGGCTGCAGGGAGAGCTCTCAGTGCCCCCGGCACCATGGGTTGGGTGGGTGCCTCCCCACACTGTACAGCTCCAATCATGCCTTCCCAGAGTGGCAGCTCTGGGACAGCACCGACTGTGGCTCCACAAGCCACCCAGGAGAGACTGGGCATAGGGAGATGCTGATCGGTGGGTCCCTGCCCACCCACCCACCCACCCAGCTGTGGTGAGGGGAAGCAGGGAAGCTGCCTGGAACCCACCAAACACTGAGCCAGAGGATACCGAGCAGGATCTGGTCTGGATTTGTGCCTGACACTAGCCTGCCAGGACCTCTGAGCCCACCCTCACCAGGAACTGTGGGGAGGCAGATTTTGCCGCTCTGATCCACAACCTGCTCTTGGAGACCAGGTGCCACCGGTGCCCCATCCCTGTGCCTGCCACACTCCCGCTCCTCACCCCCAGCCCCGCTCCAGGCAGCAGGAACAGCCTCCAGGGACACGCGTGGGCCCTCTGCTCACCGGTCCAGGCTGCCGTGCTGTGCGCTGATGCCCGGTGCGGCCCTGCCACCGCCACCACCTGCACTGAGTACTGCCTGCCAGCGCCCAGCCCGTGGAAGGTGACGTGGTCATTGTCCCCGCCGACGGAGATGTTCCTGGTCGGGACGCCGCCCTCCCCCTCTCGCAGCGTCACCAGGTAGAAGTCCCTCTGTCCCGCCGGGATGCTCCAGCGAGCCTGCAAGGAGTTCTGCTCCTCTGCACCGCTCAGGGTCACATTGCCAGGGCTCAGGGGGTCTGGAAGGGAATAGGATTGTGTGAGTCAGGATTATAAGGTGCTCTGTACCCCACACACCCCTGAGCCACATTCCCAGCGGGGTCACATCCAGCCTCAGACATCCTTCTGGAGCGTGCCATCTCCACKCCCCAGCACAAGCATTCCTGGACTAACAGCCCAGACAAAGCTGGCAGCCTTGCTGGGAAATTCCTAAAAGTCTCCCTCCACTCACGTCCCACCATGTGCTTGCTGATATTCCCAGGAATTGGCCTGGACCAAACTCCTGGCCAGACGCCCCTGGCTTGTGCGTCTGGCACGGGGGAATTTTGTTCAGTGGAGCAGGTCAGAGCTGCAGAAAGCAACAGCAGGGATCAGCCTCACTCCACAGCAGAAACAGACCAGCTGGAGGTGTGGAGGCCTTCCAAAATCCTATCTGCAGACTCAGCAGGGAGCAGGCTCCAGCTTCCCAGACTGGCAGCTGGAGCAGGAAGGAGCTGGACACTCGACACCTGGTGGCACCCAGGTCCTCCCAGACATGTGACCAGTGTCTGGCCAGCGCCAGGACGAGTCACTGGCCACAGCCGCTCTGAGTCTGCACCTTGGCACCTCCATCCTTTGAGGGCCAACGCTCCCTTGGCGTTCGGGGTAAATCTGCTCTGCCTAGGAGGCTGGGCCTGCCCTCTCCATTTCCCTCCTGGTTTTCCTGGGAACATCTGGGAGAGCAAGTTCAGGAATGGAACTGTTTGCTGTGCTATGGATGTGGTGTCAGCACGCAAAGTCCCCCCATCAGCCTGAGGCCAGAGCAAGGGGTGGGCTGGGGGAATGGTGCAATAGTGGGGTCTGGGAGGGCTGCCCTCAATGTTTTGACCTGCCAGAGGCTCCCGGATTTCTTGGCTGTATTTGCACAGCACTCATCATATTGGAAACATCCACCAGGATGAGGTTATCAGGAGCTACCAAAACGTACCCTTGATAGCAATCTAAGAGCACCAAAAATCTGTTTTGTAGAATCATAGAATCATGGAATGGTTTGGGTTGGAAGGAACCTTAAAGCTCATTCATTCCACCCCCTTGCCACGGGCAGGGACACATTCCACTATCCCAGGTTGCTCCAAGCCCCGTCCAACCTGGCCTTGGACACTTCCAGGGATGGGGCAGGCACAGCTTCTCTGGGCAACCTGTGCCAGGGCCTCACCACCCTCATGGAACAATTTCTTCCTAACATCTAGTTTAAATCTCTCCTATTTTAGTTGAAAACCATTCACCCCTTGTCCTATCACTGTCTGCCCATGTAAAAAGTCTTTCTTGCTCTTTTATAAGCCCCTCCAGAGACCTCCAGTTCAAACCAGCTCAACTGCTGCCCCCTTGCCCCATTTTCTCTGCTGCCCTCATACAGCCCTGAGGCACATGAGAGCCCAGCCCCAGCACCACTGAACACCAGTGAGGTCTCTACCCTTCTATCTTCTTTCTTGGAGAGAAACCACAGGCTGCTCCCACTGCATCCCAAGGAGGAGCAGGCCAGCACTGGGAATCCACCCGCTGAAGGGATTGGCTGGCCCCACTACAGCAGTGTCCCACAGCTGGGTCCTGGAGCAGCTTTCGGCCAGGTCCAAGCAGAACCACCCTGTGCACCTGAGGCTCTGGCAGGAGACCTTTGGATTCAGAGATGGGACCAAAGGCAGGGATAAAGCTGGGGCCACCAAGTTCCTACTCACATGTCCAGGCAGTGGCGTTGGGTCCCACCGCGGTGTAGGATCCTGCCGTGGCGCTGAGCCCCAGCCAGTACTGGGTGCCAGGGTGCAGGTGCTGGAAGGTGTAGCTGGTGAGGCCCCTCCGGGCCGACAGGGTCGTGGTGACCGTCTGGGTGAGGAGGTTGCGGAGCTCCAGGTGCAGCCAGGCTGCCCCCGTGGCGTCTGCCCAGGAGGCAACGAGGCTGGTGCTGGAGCGTGGGCTGAGCCTCAGCTGCGTGGGGACGGAGGGGGCTGAGGGCAAGAGCAGGACAGAGCAAGGCTCAGTGCTGGGGCTGGGGGTCCCTGGATCCTCCTCTCTCCTCAGGACTCCCTATGGCCACGGCTGCTCTCTGTGCACGAGACGCTGAAGGTCTGGGGGCTGAAGGTCTGTTAGGGGTCTGCTGAGAGGTGTCCCTCCCGTGCCCCCTCCCTGGCAGGTTGGGGGGCCCTCGAGGTTCTTCCAGGCCACAGGGCAGAGGGGGTGGCAGACTGAGTAATGCAGCATTCCCACAGCTCTCAGCAGCCCAGAGACCCAGGACCCCCAGACCACCCCTGTCCCTTGGGAACACACAAACCCAAGCTGTGGGTGCTGCAAGGCAGGCCCCAGGTGCAAAGTTTTCCCCCTGTCCCAGCCACTGGGCTCACAGCAGGGAAGTGAAACCCTCCAGCTGTTCCCCACCCTACGCAAGCTCCCCATCCCAAGCAGGGACACCTTCTCCCCCCGCCAGCCCAGCACATGTGCTGCATCCTCCCTGCCAAGCCCTTTCTGCCACCCCTCCCTCCTCGGGCAGGCACAGCCACCGCCCCTACCTGTCCACTGGTGGACGCTGGCGCTGGCCTGGCCGGGCCCAGCCAGCGTGCTGACCCTCAGGGCGTACTCGCTGCCGGCCAGCAGCCCGTCGAACAGGAAGGAGGCGGCGCTGGGCAGCAGGGACACGTTCCTCACCAGGGCCTGGGAGTCGCAGTGCCACAGGGCCAGGCGGTAGCCGTGGCGCTGGCCCGGCCCGTGCGCCCAGGCCGCGCGCAGCCGGGCAGGGCTCCCCGCGCCGCTCAGGCTCAGGTTCTGCACGGCCGAGGGACCTGCACGGGGCAGGGCACAGTCAGTGCTGGCTGCTTGGCCTGGCAAGGCGCTCACAGGCTGGTGGAGCACGGCCCTTGCCCGGGGAGGTGCTGCCAGCCAGCGCCACAGGACCCAGCCATAGAACCGTGGAATGGATGGGGTTGGAAGAGACCTCTTGTTAAGGCCATCTTGTTAAGTCCCCTCCTGCCATGGGCAGGGACACCTCCCACTATCCCAGGTTGCACCAAGCCCCATCCAAGCTGGCCTTGGAGACTTCCAGGGATGGGGCAGCCACAGCTTCTCTGGACAACCTGTGCCAGGGCCTCACCACCCTCACAGGGAAGAATTTCTTCCTCAGATCTGATCTAAACCTCTGCTCTGCCAGTTTAAAACTGTTCCCTYTTGTCCTGCCACTATCTGCCCATGTAAAAAGTTCCTCTCTCTCTATTTTAAAATCCCTCTTAAGTACTAAAAGGGGCTCTAAGTTCACTCTGGAGCCTTCTTTTCTCCAGGCTGAACAACCCCAACTCTCTCAGCCTGTCTCCAGAGCACAAGGGCTGCAGCAAGGATCCCCCAAGCATAGCCCCGTCACCTCGCTGACTGCTCACCAGCCTCCATGGGCCGTGTGGGCTGCACCATCTCCTTGGATCAGTCTCAGCAGTTACTCTGAACTGAGCAGGGAGGTTTGGTCAGGGCCAACACACAAAGGTGAAGCCATCCTTGCTTACCCGGAAGCTCACCTGCTGAGAGGTGCCCTGTTCCTGCCAGCCCTGTGGGTCCTGCCACCTGCCTTTCCATGAGAACCAGCTTCTGCTTCTGCCACTGCTGCCTGACACCAGCCCTTCCACTGTCCCATCTCCTCCCTCCAGCTCTAAGCTCCTTTGCAAGGTTTTCCATCTTCCCCTGCACTGATTTACTCAAGAATCTTCCRGAGAGGTGCAGGCAAGGGCTGCCATCCCCACCTGAGCTGTAGAGCCACCAGCCCTGTCCTCTTCCCCAGCCCTTGGCACCAGGCAGGGAAGGTGCAGAGCAAGACTTGAGGGTGAGCASTGATTGACAGAGATGTGCCAAAATTGTGAAGCAGATTCTCCTTCCTTTTAGGTATTTCTAGACCTCCAGGCATGACATTTCCCACCCCTCAGCTCCCTGCAAGCTGCATCATGGGCTGGTCCATCACTAGCTCCACTATCCTGGGAGGAGAAGGCACAGCATGAACCCGGCCCATGCACAGTGCAGGGGCAGGACCCTTCCTCCACAAGGATGAGGGAATGACCCCTGGGACTCCAGGGACCAAGGAAGGACTCTATTTCTTGTGAAAGTGAGGAAAAGCCCAACCTCCCCAAGAACTGGTAGGACTCCAAACAGATCTGGACTCGACACCCTCCAAAACAGCACAAGGATCATTGGTAGGAGCAGAGACCCTGGGGAGCCCTTACTTGTCTGTGCAGTGACACTCTGGCTGGCGTTGTCCCTGCAGGCCAGCGTGGCCGTCACCTCGATCCTGTAGCGCGTGCCAGGGGTCAGCCCGTGGAACCAGAAGCTGGTGGTGTTGGGTCCAGCAGACCCATTCTGCAGCAGCGTGCCCGGCCCCAGGGAGGAGAGGGCCAGCAAATATCCCGTGGCACCTCCCTCTGGCTCATCCCAGGACAGGAGCAGGGAGTCTGAGCGGCCGTGGTCACTTGCACTGACGTTCAGGAGGGTCCCTGCAGAGGCAAATCCCAAACCCTCAGCAGGGAGTGGTGGTGCTGGGGGCCAGCCTGCAGGGCCAGCTCCCAGCCCACCYACCCTCACTGGGGGACACCAAGCACTGACCACCACCCGACCCCGAGGGCTCTGAACAGAAACCTTCACGGACTCAGGTCAAAGGAAGATGTCAAAGAGATGCTCTTAAGCATGGAGCATCTGCTCCACTGGAGAAAGACCAGAAGGCTTCAGGCCATCATGTGCTTTGTCCAGAGAGTCCTGGTTTAAGGTAGAGAAGCTCCCTGGCTGGGTATAACCCATTGCTCATCACCTTGTTTGGCTTGAGCCCCCTGCAAGGATGCTGAAGGCTCTGGGTCCACCATGCAGAGACAAGACAGTGGCCAGTGAGGGGCAGGAGGGATATGGCAGGGGGGGCATTATGCTCCCTGCAATAGTCTCTGCCTCTGTGTGGGCTCTGACAGAGGACGGGGCAAAGGCTGCTTTAGGAGGATCCAGACATTGAGTCCCCCTGTCTGCCCAGCACCAAAGTGGCATGGGAAGAGTGGGACACTGGGTACATGGAGGAGACGTGGGAGGAGACCGGCCCTAGCCCCTGCTGAGGTGTGTCCCTGCCTTGGCTGTGCTGCAGCACTGAGGTCACTGCGCTGGGGCTGTGGGGCTGGCGCTGTGGTGTCCCAATGGGAGYGTCTGGGGACAGGGAAGTGGCACACAGGGCTTGGCCTAATTGGTGGGTCAGTGGCCGAAACTGCTACTGAATCCCTGCCTTTAGAGCTGCCCAGGAACCACCTACACAAGAGCAGCCAGACAGAGCCTGTCTGTCAGGGCCAAGCTGGCAGCGTGACCAGGCAGGCTCCATCTCTGCTCCCAATGTCTCCAGCAGATTGTCACACCCCCCATCCCCAGCCTTGCTGCCAGTCACAGAATCATTTAGGTTGGAAAAGCCCTTTAAAATCTTTGAGTATAACTGTCCCCCCAGCACTGCTAAGTTCAGCACTAACCCAAGTCCCCAAGTGCCACATCCMYGAGCTCTCTATTGCTCTCAGCCTTTGGAAAATGCCAGAACAGCTCTAACGCTAGTAAGATATTTGTGTAGTAATTAGCACTTCAAATTTATGGTGTGTAACACATTGTGACAGGCTTACCTAGGGTCTGGCACAGCAAGGCAGCATGAACCAAGCACAGTGACCGCGCCAGAGGTCTGCCCAGGGTGGCCTTTACACAGCCARGGAGGAGCAGTGTGGGGTGAGCCCGGGGCAGGGACACCTTTGGCACTGCTCAGGAGTTGTGTGTGTCTTTCCCACAGAGCTGAACATTTCAGAACTATGTGCAACTTCTGCTCCACGCAATGCTGTGGTTTGGAGCCTGCTGGTGAGGGCAAAGGGACATGGGGACATCAGCTGGACATAAACAGGAGCACGTAGTGCCCCTGGGAAAGGCCTTCTCCATGCCATCCCTGAGCAATTCAAGTGCACATTTAGGATCAGACTGCTCAGGACGGGTTTGCTGACTGCAGCTGGGTGCCCATGTCTGTGCCTGGGCCAGCTGCCCTGGGCTACCCTCGCAGTCAGCAGAGAGCACCGGGCACAGCTGACCTCCTGCAGGCAGCCCACAGGACCGTGCCCTGCCTGGGGTTTAAGCACGGATGCTTTGTCACTGCAGGCTCTTTCTTATCTCCTGAAGGTACAAGTTCTCAACCCGTGTTTCTCTGCTTCTCCAGAGTTTCCACCAGCCTCATCTCCTACCTCCCTCTGTCACCTTCCTCACATCTGCAGCACAAATGTACCTRAAGCAGGACAGAGGCTGCCTGCGGCCCCAAGCTGTGACCCCAGCACTGCCCACATCCCCACAGGAGAGCTCCACTGCCCACATCCACATCCAGGTACACCCTGTGCCCCCACAGATGCCTGTGGATCATCCAGGAGGTTTCTCAGTGGCACAGGCTGATGCCGTGCAGGCATCGCCCTGGCTCCAGGCCCTCAGCAGCYTTACAGACCATGATGCTGCCAGGCAACTGCAGGGGYTCTGAGCAGGGCACCCGTGGCYGTGCTGCTGCTGAGCCCACCTGGTGCTCTGTGAAAAKAGAGAGCTTTGGAGCTTTGTCTGTCTCTCACAGTGGCCCCCATAGAGCTGGAGAAGGATGGGACTGACTCTCCCCCTCCCTTGGGCATGATCTGCAGCCTGTAGTAAGCCTAAAGCAGAGTGTTTACAAAGCTGCTCTTAACTCCAAGAGTCCTGGTCCCACACAGCTGCTCATCTCACCGCTCCAGGCCCTGAGACCATCCCGCCCTCCTCAGCTTGGGAAGTGACTCACCTCTTTCCCCACGTGCATCCTGGCCCTCCAGCCCTGCCTGTGCTGTCCGGTTGCATCCTTCATCCTGGGGGATTGAAGGTGTCAAGTGAGAGAGGGGCAAGGTGAGCTGGGTGAGCCTAGACCAACACCTGGGAGAGGTGCTCTGTGCCAGGCTGGGGTCAGGCTGGCCAGGCACAGGTCCCACCCCGACACGGCACCTGTGGGCTGTGAACCCTTTTCCTAGGAGAGCCTGAGTCACTTCTCACACCACCTGCCCCAGCCAAGGCAGGGGGACAGACCCGGCAGATGCAGGGGAAGACCCTACCAAACCAGCCAGGGYACAGGAGGAGATCTGGAGAGGGAGGGAGCGAGCTCTGGACAGGCCCTGGCAATCTCATTCCCTCTACAGGCACAGCTTCCCACCACCATGGGGGGAGGATGGAGGKATCCCAGACCTCAGTCCAGCTGCCTCCCCCCACGGGCAGCACTGAGCCCTCGGAGCCCCCGGCACCCTCCCCCGGCTATTCTCTCACAGCCTGCTCCCAGCAGGGTGTGCCCGGCTTTGGGTTGGCGTCAGTTCCCCCCACGTTAAAGGAAATGTGTCTGCCCACTCCCTGTCCTGCAACAAGCCACAGCAGAGCCATCATATTCCTGGCGTCCCTTCCCCTCGGCTCTGCGAGCGGACTCGTTCTGGCTCCCCACCGGCCGCGGGGCTTTGGGAGAGGAGAGCGGAGAGGCTGGGGAGCCCTGGGAGCGGCGGCCGGGCCATTCCCGAGCGAGGCGCCGCGCAGCCATGGCAGCAGGGACACGCTGCGGTGCCGGGCGCTGGGGCAGCGGGGGAAGCGCGGCTCGGGACGGCGCTCGCCGCTGATGTGGCGCAGTTGCACGGCCAGAGCCGCCCCCGGCCGGGCAGCACCGTGCGGGCAGCCGGGAGCTGCGGGGCCGAAGAGGGCTGGGGAGCCGAGCGCTTACCTCTGCCAGGGTCCCCGGGAGCCGCGGCACCCACAGCACCAGCAGCGGCAGCAGCAGGGACCTCATGGGGACCTGGTGGCTGCAGATCAGAGGGATGACAAGTTGGCGGGGGGGGGGAGCAGCTTTTTAGCAGCGGCTGTCCCCAGCCAGCCCCTTCTCCCACGGCAGCCGGGAGCCGCGTCCCCGCATGCTTTCCGAGCGCGGGTGACAAGATGACATCAATGGGGACCGGCCAGCGCCTGGCACCCCGGCCGGGCCCGCGGTCCCCGGGCAGGGGCAGAGCTCGCCTCCGGCCCCCGAGCAGCCCAGCGGGGGCGGCTGCCTCTCGCCGGGCGCATTTGCCGCTGTCCCCGCGGGTCCGTGTCCTCTGCGGTGCCCCCGCAGCTGGCCCGGAGCGAGCGGGAGCGGGCCGCGGGCAGAGCTGCCGGCGGGGGGCGGGGGGCTCGCTGCTGGCCGAGGTCTCGGGGCACCTCGCTGCGGCGGGGGCTCCGCGGGGCTGCAGCCCGCTCTGGCATCAGCAGGAGCTCCGGAGAGCTGTGGGAGCCGGAGCGGGCGGGGCGGGAGGGGAGGAGACAGGACTGGGCTGATGGCGGCTCCAGGCTGGGAGGGAGCGCCCGAACCGGCCCCAGGCGCGGGGAGGGAGGGGAGGAGAGCGCAGCGAGGGGCTGGGATGCTGGAGGGRCCGAGGGCACGAGCGTGGCCGCGGCTGCTGCGCACCCTGGGCTCTCTCTGTGCCGCCCTTCAGGCACCCCTCGGCTCTGCGCGCGTTATCCCTGCGCAGGTGCGGCTGCGGAGCGGGGTTTGGGTACGCGAGGGGCAGGGACCGGGCTGTCCCTGTACCATGCCCGGGGCAGGGGACCGGGCTGTCCCTGTGCCATGCCAAGGGCACGGCGGTTCCCGGGCTGCGGCGGGGACAGCGCGCACTGCGGGAGGCTCCTGGGCACGGCATCTGGCGGGCACAGCGGTGCCCAAACCGCGCTTTGCCCMTCTGAGGGGGTGGCTGCAGCGAGCTGTGCCCCGTGCCCGGGGTGTGTGGGCACTGTACTTTAGGGGGGTGCCCTGGGGAGCGGGCTGTGCCCCCGGGCTGTGTGCAGGGCCGTGCTCGGCCGTGCTCTGCCGTGTCTGTGCAACGCGTGGCTCGATGCCAGCTCTGATTCAGAGCAGAGATGCCATTGGCTTCACATCAGCGCTGGAGATCTGGGACGGTGCTGGAAGAGGTTCAGTGATGCATCAGTCCGGAAGCCAGTKCAGCCTTTGTGGCCGTGGGAGTCTGTCCCGGTGGCCAGCACGGCCACCTATGGGGGCTATTCAAGCTCTGCTCATTACTGTGAGGCACCGAGCTGCCAGGGTGGGACACATGCCCCAGCTGCCCTCTGGAACAGCAGAATCCCTTGACAAAAGAGGTTTGTCAGGTGGGACCTGCGACAGACAGAACAACCCCCAGTACCTGGGCAAAGACACAGGAGAGCTCCAGCTCTTGCACGCAATTGAGAAGACAGGGAGACACCGGGGACCTGATCTAGGACCCATCTCCAGCCCCAGGTCCATACCCCAACCCTTCTGMCAACCCCCAGGCTGATGGAGCCAGCTGGGAAAGGGAACAGAGAACAYGAATCCCCTTCCCTTGGCATGGGTGACAATTCATTTCCCAGGTCCTGGCCAAGTGGGCCTGGTGCCAGGAGCCTGCGTCCGTGGTCACAGTCACGTCTCTGCAGAGGTCCCTGCCTGGAGCCGGCCRAGGGTAAAGGAGCCTTGGCCCTGCAGCTCAGCCCAGCAGTGAGAGCTTGTTTGTCACTTCTGCCCAGGACTCAGATGYTCCCCCAGCAGAAAGGTACAGCTCTGCCACCAGAGCACCTTCATGTCACTCTGACCCCAGAGCTACCTTTCCCCTGTGCCCTGAACGCACGGATCAGGGCGRGAGCAGAAGGCAATGCCTTGGCTCCAGCACAGGCAAGATTTTTAACCCYTAATGCCCACAGCTCCAAGGGCTGAATGCCAAAAATGCCATGGGCGCATTTGCTCAAGTGATGGAGCCAGGGTAAGAGCTCTGGCTCTTGGAGATCCCTTGATAAGCATTAGGGACCGAGGTCCACGAGCACCTGGGGTGGTGAGGCTGACCCATCAACCAGTGCCACAGCCAGCTCTGGGGATACCCCTCCCTGCTGCTGGACACTGGCACGATGGGCAGCTGGCCACCCCCCCATGGGAGTGAGTGCAAGGTGAGTGCTYGCAGCTACTGGGGGTGATGTCCTCCAGCCCCTGAGATGGAGCACCCCCAGGAGCCGGGCAGGGGGAGAGCTGGGCTTGATTGCTGCCGTCTCCAGTGGGCTGGGGACTGTTTTTAAAGGCCCCTTTCCAGAGCTGGGCGGCTGCAGCCAGCTGGGAGGAGGCTGGAGCTCCTCGCTGCAGTGAGGGTTTGCCAGGTTTACCCGGGGGCCCGGGGCGGGAGCAGGGAGGTTACAGCTGGCTGGTCCCCAAAACGTGTTTGCAAAGAGGCTTCGGTGGATGTCCCCACRCAGGTCCATGGCGGGGAGCAGGCTGTCAGCAGAGCTGACCCCACCTTGGAGGGGGAGCATGGGGCTGTTTGCTGCCAGGAGCAGCCTGGAGGGTCACCTGGGAGGTGGCTGGGACAGAGGCAGCGCAGGCAGYGCTGGGGACTGTGGCGTCCCTGGAGCGTGGCAGAGCTGAATTCAAGGAGCCCCTGGCTGATGAAGCAGGGGTTGGAGGTGAGGATGGAGGGCCTTGGTGAGCTGAGAATTGTGATCCGGGGACATGGGACAGGAGGGACCCTTGATTGTCAAGGAAAACCATGGAAAGAGATGTTGCATCCCCCAGTGTCAAAGGCAGTGTCCCTTGCAGTGGTGGCACAGACAGGAGGTTTTCCCAGGCTGCAGAGTCAAGGTGGGGCTCCTGCAGCTTCAAAGCATACCAAAGAGCAGCTCCAGGCCAACCAGAGGACAAACCCAGCCACTGGAGACCCAGGACACTCTGGCTGGGTTGTGCCTGCCCAGCCCAGCTGGAGAGAAGCTGAGCCCATGTGTATTTACTGCASCTGCCTGGCACAGCCTCGGTGCCCCTGCGCCAGCCTCTGTGCAAACCCAGCCATCTCCACCTCCAGCCACTCCGGATGGCATCGCAAGGGTGGGATGTGGCCTCTCAGGAGCTTGTTGGGAAACAATCCTTGCTGCTGCAGCCCCGTGTGGGGGCACAGCTCCCCCACCGAGGCAGTTCCCCTGGACACTGGCTGGCCCAAGGAGCAAAGGGTCTGTTCTACCTGCTCTGGTCTCTGGGCCRGGCAGCCAAGCACGGACTCCTGGCACTCAGTGTCTCTGCCTGGCTGTGCCGCTGCCCCACACCTCCACAAAGAGGAGGAGAGATGACCTCTCACTTGGCAAGAGGACGGGCTTGGGGGATGCCTCGCTGCCCACCAGGATGGGATTGACCTCTGAGAACAGACCAGGAGCCATCCCAGCGGCTTTCACAGCCTCTGCATGTCCTGGTGGCACACCGAGCTGTCACCCCTGCCACGGGAACACACGTGAATACCAGCCCCGCTTATTTAACCTCGGGTCCCGGCGGCTCTGCTCCCTGAGCTCCTGGAGTTTGGGCTGTGGCTGCAGTGGAAACAGCCCAAAGCACTGCTGGGAGCCACAGCCAGGCCCCATCCCCGGCGCCGCAGGGCTCAGCAGCCTCCACACGGGACGGGAGCTGCTCACCCTGTGCCAGCGCTGCCCTCCCCGYGGCCGCCCCGGGGACACCGTGCCGCCTCCGGCAGGGACTCAGAGAGAGCCCTGTGGCAGCTGGGGACGCCAGATCTCCCCTCCGGTCCCCCCGGCAGCGAAGCCTTCGGCTGTGCCAGACCCAAAGACAACTGCAGAAGCTTTCTCCACCCAGCTGCTGGAAGCAGGCCTGGAAACTCAGGGGCTGCCGAGTCATCACATTTTCCGCGGCGCAGCGAGCGCTACCGCAAGGCGCAGGGGGATGGGGACGCCCCGCCGCCCGTGCTGGCTGGGAGGGGACGGGGCCGAGCAGCCGAGCCACCGCCTCTGGCGAGGGGCAGGCCCCAGCGTGGGACRGGCTCATGCCCTGTGCCCCAGCGGGATGATCCAGGAGCAGAGATGGGAGAGCGTGCCCGTCACTGTGCTGCCGGGTCTTGCTTATGCCGAGGTGAGGGACAATAGCCACGGTGCAGTGGCAAAAGCCCTGCCTGGGCTGTCCTCCCGAGCAGTGCCAACCCCAGAGCAGAGCAGGGTCCACCCKCTTGGCACTCCATGCACTGGCTGTCTCTCCAGGTGCCCTGGGAACGGAGCTGGCAGCACTGGGTTTGTCCCTGCTGAGGCATCTCCCAGACCTGAGCGTGATCCTGCACACCTGGCGGGAGGCAAGGCCTCCCTGGGAAGCACCTGCTGGGGTGAGGATGGGCAGGGTGGGCAGCAGAGCGCCCGCATCACCCCAGCTGTGTCACAGAGCCTGGGCGAGGTGACAGTGGCAGGTGATGCTCCCAACGCTGCAGTGGGTGAGGACACTCCCAGAGGGACTCACCCTGTCACTCAGAGGGCACAGCCACGACCTGGTGCTGTGGGCAATGCTGTCACCTCACAGAGGAGCCTCTACCCCTGTCTGGGTGTGCAGACCTGATGTCTCTGTGGGAGTTCTGCCATCCCTCCCTGGGCAGGATTCTGTGCACCCAACCTGGCACCCTGCGACAACATATGCCCGGGGGCCCCTTGGTATGGGACACTGGTGCCACTGGGATCGGGCTAGGAGCAGCACTGGGACTGCCTCCCAGCCTCTTGTCCTGCCTCAGCCCAACAGCAACCCTTTCATCCCTGTCCCTCAATCCTTCCCAGTGCCCACCAGCACTGTGAACTGCCTCAGGCCACAATTTTTCACCCTCTGAGGTGCTGAGGGCTGCCCAGGGCTGTGAGAGAGGAACAAGAGGAACAGGCTGCTCCCAGGGCAGAGCCTGCAGAGGATGCAGGTGCCGCTGGGACCTCTCCCTTTGCAAGGTTCACACGCCAACCCTAAACCCTAGAGCACTGGGATGCTCCTTCTCCAACCCCTCGCAAGTGTTTAATCGTTCCCACATGGAGCCCTGCCAGCGCCGCCGCTGCCTCCTGACCCACGCTTGGATACCTTGGAGCTCTTCCCATTTGGCAGAGGGGAGGGGCAGGCAGGCAGTGGGCGACGTCCCCCCTCTGCAGGGCAGGGCACGGCCACGCTGTCCAGGCTGGGGGACAGYCAGGAGTGGCAGGAGTGACTCTGTCACCGTCACCTGGGTGATGCTCCCCGCTCCCCCCGCGCTGCCGAAGCCCTGGCAGCCGAGCCCGGGGATGCCTGCGGGTGCGAGCCCGGCGCCGGCAGAGCTGGGAGCGCGGGGCTGCGGTGACTCAGAGCACGCCCAGAGCCGGCAGAGCCGGGCAGACCTGCTCTGCACCCCCGGGGCTGCGGGTGCCGCCCCTGGGCTGAGCAGGCTCAGGGCTCCGCTTCCCCCGGCCAGGCAATCGGCACCCACCGGGGAGAGCTGAGAGCAGCCCGGACAGCGCCTGCCCCACACCTACCACAAGTAGTGCTGGGGCGACACCTGGGTCCAAAATCACCCACCACGTCACCGACAGCCCGTGGGACCCTGTGGGGTTTTGCTCCTACCCTGTGGTGCAGTGCCAGCTCAGACTGGCAGCAAGGGCGCCCGATGCTGCGAGGATGCCACGCACACAGAGTCGAGAAGCAGCCGTGAAGCGGCTCTCGGTGCCCACTCGTGCCTCACCACGCCGGGCAGCCCGGGCACGATGCCCCGGCACACGCACGGCCATGGAGTGCCGGGCTCTGCTCCTGGCACAGCCGCGCCCCGAGGCTGCCCCTCCCCTGCCGCCCCCGGCGCTGTGCCATCAGCTCGTGTGCCATCAGCTCGTGTGCCATCAGCTCGTGTGCCATCGCTCTGCCGGGGCGCGGGAGGGTCCGCGCTCCTCTCCCCGCCGCACGCATCCCGGCTGCGACCCCGCGCCCGGGCAGAGGGAGGGGGGCAAGGAGTGGGACCGGTACCTGAGCTGGGGTGTCCCTGGCGCGGTCCTCAGCCCGTCCCTGCGCCCGGCCGCGGTGTCAGCTTGGCACACTCACACCCGCCCGTGCGCTCTGCCTGTGCGCGGCCCTGACGTTCAAGTCTGGGCTGGACCCGCGGGAAGGCCCGCCTGGGCTCGCCCAGCTCCCAGCGCAGGATGCTGGGGAGGAGGGATCAGCCGGACAGGGATGTCTCCTGTGGCCCCTTGAGGGCAAGGGTCTGCACTGCAGGGGCAGGAGCCGCGTGCCAGCGCCGCAGGTCGGGCACGGCTCGCTCCCCCCTGCACCTTGCCAGGGTTTGACCCACATGCCGCGGGTTCAGCCGGGTGCTGGGGACCCTTGGACACGGTGAGCACCTCCTCGTGCTGCTGCTGCAGAGAGGGACGGGGAGAGCGCCAGGGCAGTGCTGAAGTCATCCCAGGCCATGCACCAGCCCTGAAGGTGTCTGTGGGCTGTGATTGCCAAAGGCTGGGCTGCCCTGAGCCCCACCAGACCAGGCACCATCCCGGAGTGAAGGCATGATGCCCCTCAGTGCCTCATCAAGGGGGATGGAGAGGAGCCCGTGCATTGGCTCAGGAGGTGCAGAGCATTCCAAGAGGGATTCCGGGATGGCACTTATCCTCATCCTGGTGAACAGGTGGCAGCTGGTCCCTGGGGGCAAAGAGAAGGGTCTTGCCAGTGGGTTTGGAGGGGAGCTGGGAGCAGGTCCCAAGGCACCCCCCCTCCCATGCCGATGGATGCAGCAGGAGGAGGTGCAGTAGCCCCAGCAGTGAGTGTGAGGACTCCTGTCTGCTCCAGTCCCAGCTGTGAGCAAGGCCTGGACCCCACAGGCCCCATCTCCTTTCTGGAGGCCGCGGGATGAGCCTGGCTTAGCCCCACGTGGGAGCTGTGGGTTCCTGCCCCGCTGCGCAGCCCACGCTGCAGGAGTTCTGCATCCCACCCTTCCCAGTGCCACGAGGGAGGGTCACATGTTCCAGCTGCCACTGAAGGCATTCAGCCTTCCCCCAGTGCCTTGGCTGGGCTAAGCTTTCTGCAGGCAGGGAGAAGGACAACAGGAAGCCCTGGACACTGCCGCCACACTCAGCAGTGGTGTGAAACCCCAGCCCTCACATTTGGAAAGTGGCTCAGTTTCCAAACACCACCACGAGCTGAAAATCCCAACTCAAAACGAAACCAGCCCCAGCCTCTGATTCAAAGTTTCCTGTATAAAAACAAACCTGCAGACGGCTGCATTTGCACACAAAAGGTTTTGTTTTCAGGAGGAAGGTCTCTTTTTCGGAGGAGTAAACACAAAGCCTGCCCATCTTCCATGTCACAGGGTAGGAAGGAGATCTGCCTGGCAGTTCAGGTCACAGGCAGGGCGTTGTCCTGCCTTGCTGCCTGGCTGCTGTCCCTCTCCCATGTCCCCTGGCCTGCACCAATGCCACCACCACCGCCGCCCTACCCAGCTGCCAGCCCTGGACTGAGGCTTTTCACACTCATCCCTGTAGCTGCGACACCTTTGAGTGTCCCAGGGCACGGGGACAGGTCTTTGCACCGCAGCAGTCCTGGGGAGCTGCAGCGTGGCACCCAGGGGTGCTCTTGTCCCCACAGCGTGGCTGCAGCCTTGGCAGYGCCTGCTTGTGCAGCTCCTCGGCTTCTCCCTGGCATCTCCCGCAGCTCCTGGAGCCAAACACAACACGAGTCCGTCTTGCAGACTGTCGGCAGTGCCTGCTGCTTTCTGCATCCAGCCCCCAGCAGGAGCAGCTCTGCTTCTCCACAGGAGCAGCTGGGGGACCCCTTCTGGGTTCTGGTCCCCCGGTCCAGCTGTAGGGAGCCCAACACCCCCCTCCTCAGGCTGAGGCACCTTTGGGGCTGGCACAAGGCGCTGCTGTGGGCAGTCACACATCCCAGTGGTAGCTGCTTCTTGGGATGTGGCCACAGGGTCCCACGGCCATCGATTGCCAAAGGCTTTGCTGGCAGGCTCAGCCTCGCCTGTGGGTGCTGCAGTTCTGGAGCAGAGGTGAGGCGGTCACAGAGGGGTGCAGGATCAGCCCCCCCACCATTGCCTGCTGACAATTTTGTCTGTCCCTTCAGCCACAACCTCTGCTGCTTAACTAGGGACAGTGGAACCATCCATTAGGTCTTCCAGAGGGACACAGAGCTCAGCCTCGTCTCTCCAGGAGTCCCCAGTGAAGTGTCCATTGAGTTGGACATCCTGGTTTTGGGGGCATGGAAGGTCTGTGGGGCTTGGAGATCTGCCCAGATGCCAGACTTGGAGGGCTGGTCCCTACCCAAAGCACTGGCAGAAGTTATTTTCACCTCTGAGCTGGAACACGCCTGCCCCGTCTCAGTTTACCATCCACACACCAGGAAGCAGAGATGCTCTGCTGCTGGAGGCGAGGGAGGGAGAGCACGCTGGTAACGGGGATGCATCAAGCTTTTCTGAGCCTCCTCATCCTCCTGGGCTCTCATTAGCAGCGTGCTTGGCATCTGGGCTGCAACGCCACGCTGTCCTGCATCTCCCGTGGGTGGTGGCTGGGCTGGGCCGGGCTGGGCTGGCTGTGGGGCCTGGAGGGACGGCCCCAAGGCTCGGAGGGATCAGCTGGGCTGCCGTTCAGCTTGAGCCACTTGGCTGGGAGAGCCTAAAACAACAAACACCGCAGAATAAGGGAATGTTTCACTGCTTCTTCTGGTCGAGTAGTTTCCTGTTTTCTAAGGAGCTCTTCCAGCACCTCTGGGGCAGAGGACTTGCCTGCACAGAGCCTGGTCCCAGAGCAGACCCCTGTTCAGGAGGCAAGTTCTGCTGCTTGACATCTGGTAGAGGAAGAGGTTGCAAAAGATCAGCTGTGACCTTTTCCAGAGACCTGCAGCAGGAGAYGGCTCCGTTCCTTCCCCTCTGGGCCGAAAGCATCCGTGAACGTGTGCTGGCACCCAGGCCAAGGACACCGCTTGTGTGCACAGCCTGGCTGGTGATTGTGACAGGCAGCTCCCCATGGCCTGACAAACCCCCCGCAGGCACGGCCAGCAGCTCCTCGGGCTGCCCTGCCCGTGGGCACTCCCGTGCTCAGCAGCTCTGGCTGGTGCTGCGGGGAGCAGGAAGGGCTCGGTGCTGAGGGATGCTGCTGAAGCAGGGACAAGGGCAAGGCACTCCGTGGCACATCCCTGCTACCTTCATCTGCCCCAGCCCGCTCCCCCTTGCCCAGGCCAGGCACCCTGACTGTGTGCGGGGTGCTGAGCAGAGCCCTGAGCAGTTCCAGTGCTGTTCCAGCCTGGGGTCCATCCCTTCTCCCCCTGAGCCCACCTGGTGTGGTGCACACAGGTAAGGTCACCCTGCCTKGTGGTGCCCACCCAGCTCCTGCTGCTGCTCTGCTCCAGCCCGGAGCTCCCTGCCCAGCTCTCCTGCTGCTTTCCTGCCTGTCACTGAAACTCCCCTCTGTCCTGGAGGATGCCAGGGCTGCTGGAACCAACCCACCAGGTCTCCAGGGACACACACAGATACTCTCTCCAGCAACAAACACACCTTTCCCCTCCTTTACTGCACATGATTAAAGGAGGCCATTGGCAGAGTCTTTGCTGAAAGCCTCTGCCAGCCCCTGGGGCCGGGCTGATCCCTGGGGAAGAGGCAGCAGCGAGGGCRCTGACACACAGGGTGCCTGTCACTGCTTGAAGTCGTCCTGGCTCCTCGTGGGAGACAGGATCCATCTGGACCTCATCAGGGTCCAATCCAGGCTCAGCCATCCCCGACCATGACAAAAACAAGAACCAGCCCCGTGCAGGGAYGGAGCAAGAGAGCCCCAGAGCCAGTCAGTTCTGCAGGATACGGCCCCACACRTGACATCTCCCTGGCTGCTGCCTCAGGACTCTGCAGTGCCTCCAGCAGGACTCCAGCTCCCCAAAATCGAGTGACCCCAAAGCCCACTGAGGTGTCCCCACTAGTGCTTGTGGGGAGAGGCTCAGGACACCCATGGGAGAGTGGCAGGCAGAGCTGCCCAAGGGGCTGTTAGAGCAGCTGGAGATGCCCCTGGCAGGGGTAGTGCCCACCAAGTGGGATGTGACCTGCCACAGTGTCACAATGCCAAGCTGGCTGCTGGCAGGGCAGGGCAGGGCAGGGCAGGGCAGGGCAGGGCAGGGTGGCCTGCCCTAGCTGAGAGCAGAGCTCGCTGGCTTTGCTCTCCTCTCCACAGCTCCATGGATGTTCAGTTGGTGCTTCCCCATCCTCTCCCAGCAGCACAGATCCCTCCTGCCCTGTCCTGGCATCACAGATCTGGGCCTCAGCACCACAGGCAGGCTCTGTGTTACAGAGGCACCCACCCTGCCCCAAAATGCCCCCCATAAGCCAGAGGTGAGGTGTGAGGGTGGAAGGACAGTGGACCAGCAGCTGCAGCACTGCCCAGTGACCTGCCCAGCAGGCACCACATCCRTCATCTGCTGCTGTCCCCYCTGGCGGCAGGCCCAGTGCCTTTCTCAGGGTCACTACAAACACCACCTTGGTGCCAGCCCCGTGGCTTGACCCCGTGCCCCACTGACAGGAGCAGGGCAGGGTGCTGGGCAGCCCTGGGGGATGGAGGGAGCTGCTGGCTGGCAAGGCATGGCTCTCACGGGCAAGAAGCCCAACACTTCTGCTGCATCCAGGGCTCTGATGACACCAGTTGCCGCCTTGATTTCTCCTCCAGTGCTGAAAGCTCCATGGCTCCATCCTGGCACTTGCTGGCAGGAAAGGTGTTTCTAGCCCCAGAGCAGCTAATGTCCCCTCTCAGCCCCAACAGCATTAGAAAAGAAACTAAAAAGCTCACAGTTTCTTTGCTTTTCCTCCAGATCTGGGGCATCCGTGGCTCTGAGCACCATGGCTTCCCCACTGTGAGCAGACAGGAACATTTCTGATGCCTGGAACTCGGATAAAACAGGCCTCGTGCTGCAAGCTCCCGTGGCTCAGCCCTACAGCCACACTGCTGCAGGAAGACCAAGGGGGCTCGGAGGAATCGCACAGCATCTCCCAGCAAGAGCATGCACGGCCCAGCATGGCAGCTTCCTGAATTTCTGAGGCCAGAAAGCACAACCCAGAACAGCTTCCCAAAGCAGACAGGCCCACGTTCTGTCACGGCCATGAGCMGGAGGAGCAGCACTGGGCAGATCCATCGTTTCTGCATTGCTGCCCTCTGGCTGCCTCTGCTTATCCACGGCCAGTTCCTCCAGCTGCAGAGACGGGACCTGCCATGGCTGTCAGGGGCTCTGCCTCTCGCTGTGCAAGAGCCRTCACAGAATTGTTCAGGTTGGGAAAGCCCTCTAAGATCATYAAGTTCAACCACTGCCCCAGAACCGCCATGTTCACCACAAACCACGTGCCCAAGTGCCACATTTGCAGGCCTTTTGAACACCTCCAGGGATGCTGACTCCCCYMTGGGCAGCCTGTGCCAGTGCCCGATTACCCTTTCAGCGAAGATATTTTTCCCAAAATAAAAGCTGCTGGCACATCCTCCCTGGCCCTTTGGCCCCAGGCAGCTGCACCCACAGATCCATGCCGCGCTGGGGCCGGGGCAGCACCCTGTGCACGGTGTGTCCTGGGCGAGGTTCGGAGCTGCAGCCCCGAGCGGTGACTCACTCGCCGCCAGTGCCACCCACTGCACCGATTTCTGCATGGGCTGGTGGCCGGTGTGAGCTATTTTAACCATCCCCTCTGTAGCTGTTACCAAAGGCTACAGGAGGGTCTGTGCCTTCGCCACAAACACTCACAGGCGATGCCAGGGCGGCCCAGCCTGCGGAAGGGCAGCGCTGTTCCYGCGCCCGGCGGCGCGTGGGCGCAGGTTGTCTTGCAGAAAAAGTGGAAGTGACGCCTTTGTAACCACTTCCTYTCCTTCTGGGTCTCTCTGTCTGCTGCCCCTCCTGCCCAGCTCGTTTCCTGTTATTGATCACGGCCCCGATACCCAGCGAGAGGTCACCRGGCTTGGTGTCCCCCGAGAGAGCAGCCCAGGGACTGGGCAAACCCCACTGGGCTGGGCTGGGCTGGGCACAAGGTCCCCACTGCTACAGCGTGCCAAGGGACCCGGGGCAGGAATAACATGATGAGTCTTCAGGATTTTCAGGCCTTTTTGTGCCTTTTTCATTGAGACCTTTGCTGGGAGGTTAGAGAGGACCTGGGGGATTTCCTGGTTCTTGGGAGACTCCTCCCTGCCCACACAGCTCGCAGGGCTTTGCAGGCAGTTGCTGTGCTGTGGAGCCTCCCAAGAGGATGTGTGGGTGCCTCCTGGCCAAGCCACAGGAGTCCGGGCAAGGCAGGCAGAGCTCACTGCCCAGGGGAAACTGAGGCACACAGAATTTTCCAGACAACCTTTCTAAAAGCACAGCTGTCTTGGAGGCAGCCAGGGAAGCACAGGACAAGCCCAAGGGACACATGGATGAGACAGGTGCTGCCACAGGTGCTGGGGCTGTGTCCCCAGTYGTCTGTCCTGGGCGACCAAGTCATTCTGTGGCTCTTGCTGTGCCTCTATGGCTTCTCCACTGGCATTTGTTGGCTAGACAGCAAAAGCCTCAGCATCTGGGAGGTCTGGTCTTGTGTGTTGGCTTAGATCCCCTCTACCCTCACCCCTTGGGGACACAGTTTAGTGGCGAACATGGCAGTGCTCAGTTAACGTTTGGACTCAACGATCTTAGAGGGATTTTTCAACCTTGATATTTCTGTGATTTCATGGTTCTATACACCTGACTTAGGAACAGTCCTCCATGCAATTACTCCACTGTCAAATGAACGGGGAGATCTTCATCCCACACGAGGAGAGGAACAAACCAAGCTGATATAAAGCACTTTCACTCTGAGAGATCACCTTTCCCAGGGGAGCCGCTCCTGTGCCAAGGCATCTTCTTTAGTCCACAGCAGCACCAGCTCTGCATCAGTGTTAGCCCAGCCTGGTGGTGCTGGTGGTTCACCTGCTCTGCCTTTCTGTTGGCAAATTTGGAGGAAAGCTCAGCTTGTCTGCAGAAGATACGGGAGAGTGCCTAATTCCAGAAACCCAAAGTGGTTCCACTCAGTAGCCACAGAATCACAGAATATGCTGTGTGGGAAGGGACACATCAGGAGTATCAAGTCCAACTCCTGGCCCTGCACAGACACCCCAACAATCCCATCCTGTCCCTGAGAGTGTTGTCCAAATGCTCCTTGAGCTCAGACAGGCTTGGAACTGTGACCATTCCCTGGGGAGCCTGTTCAGTGCTCAACCGTCCTTTGGGTAAAAAATTTTTTCCTTTCTAATTTARACATCCCCTGACACAGCTCCAGCTGTTCCCTCGAGTCCTGTCACCAGCCACAGAGAGCAGAGATGGGAGCTGCCCCTCCACTCCCCCTCGTAAGGATGCTGAAGSCTCAGYGAGGTCTCCCCTCAGTCTCCTCTCCCCTAGGCTGAACAAACCGAGTGATTCAAAGAAGAAAACAGCCCAGCAGTTAAGGAGGAAATCCAGGTCCTAAACTCTCCTTTTGTCTCTCCTTGAGGAGAGGGCAGAAGCGCAGGGGCTGGCAGGATCAGCGGCGATGCCTTGGCAAAACGAAGCAGCAATCGCTTAATTGCTCCCAGCTCCAGCCAGGCAGCAGCGGGGGCAAACTCCGCACGGAGCGTCACCGGCCCGGGGAGAAAGGTCACACGCCCGCCGCCTCCGGCCCGCTGCCCGGAGCAGCTCCGTCCCGCCGGGATGCGCGGGGGTCCCGGCGCGCTCGCAGCGCCGCGCTGTGCGCGCTGAGCTCCCGCAGCGCCGCCAGGATGCTCGGGCCGGGGCTGTCCTTGGGAACGCGCTCCCGTGGAGGACGCTGGAACGGCGAGACGCTGCTCTCCGGAACAGCAATCTGCGGAGCCGCTTCCCCCGGCTCCCGGGCCCCGGCTGCCCCCCAGGTAAGGTGCCGTACCTGGGCTGCTCGCTGCCCCGCGGCCGGCTCTGCGGGATGCTCGGGATGATTGCACCGTCCTCCTCTCCCCTGCGGGAGCAGATCGGCCGGATTGCACGGAGTCTGCTCAGTCCCGAGGCAGCTGCTTCACCTTCAAGCCTGTGAGCGATGTTTAGGCAGCGGAGGAGATGGGCTAATTTCCAAAAGCCTGCAGGACATCCTGAATCCCAGCCGTGGCAACGGAAGCAGGACCAGCCCTTCCCGAGTGCTGGACCCAGAGGTGATGGGGCCTAATGGGACAAGGCCATGGTGTGGTGGGCAATCCTGGGGAGTGAGACTGTGGGGCAGCATCTGTGCTTTTGGTGCCAGCTTGGTGCCTGCTGGGCTGAGGGGACCTTGCAGCTGTTTGGAGAGGGTGAGGGGAGGGGCTGGGGTGTGTGGATCAGGGCAGGGAGGCTGGGCCAAGAAGCCCGTGCCCAGGAGGCTGGGGGGCAGAAATGGCCGTGAGGATTGGCTGGGCGTTAGTGGGAAATCAGGTCCCAGTCTGGAGCTGGAAGGTGCTGTTTGCACAAGGGGAACTGGCTATGAAATMGTGGCCAGAGGTGCAAGATGACCCCATGGAAGTGGAGTTGTAAATTGCAAGTGAACAAACAGCAAGTACCGGTCAGGGATAAATCCAGATCTTCCTCCCCAGAGCACCAGCTCCATAGGGTTCCCATATCTTGCTGAAAGTAAACCCACAGCCATACCAGCCCTTCAAGGCCCCTGAGACTCTGCCACAGACCTCTCTAGTTTTTACATCCCAATAAATAATCCTAATGCACAGATGTCCACAGACAGGGGACACAAGGGATCCCACACCTGGCACATCCCTGGTTGTTCCAGGGGGAATGGCCAGTGTGGTAACAGCAGGAACTCTTCCCTCCATGTCCACGCCTCCATCACCAACCCTCCCAGCACCACTCTGGGTGTCACCATCACCCCTGACACCCCACTGCCACCAAGGTTGGAGCAGAAAGGAGTGCTGGGGGACAAGGGATGTTCCTGTTCTGGGACCTGACCACTCCTTCCCCAGCAGAGGAGGGAGGCAGGAAGGTGAGGGGCACAGCTGTGACCCTATGGGACTCTGCCCCGAGCCATTTCCTTCAGCGTTGCTTCCTCCCACCCACTCCTGTGTTTTGCCCTTGGGCGACTGTCAGGTTCCTCTGTGCCCACACCAGTTTGCAGTGGCTGTCCTGATCTCCTGGTCCTGTCCTTACACCAAACTGTCCCTGGGTTGGGACCTGCCCCTAGACTGGACACCATCCCTCCTCAAAGCCAGGTCCTCCCCGGCCCCAGCAGTCCCTGCTTGTAGGATGCAGCAGCTCCCCCTCTGCTCCCCGGGCCAGCCTGATGCAGATGGTGCAGAGCTGGTGATGTGACATGGGACAAGCATGGCTGCACACGAAAGGCACAGTCCCTGGCCAGAGCAGGGACCCGCTGCACCCCTCTGGGACCAGGCCGGGGTCCCTCAGGAGGAGCCAGCTGGCAGCATCACGTCCCACGCTGGGGCTCAGACTTGGCCAGAAGTGATGTGCCCAAAAGTGCACTCACAGGGAAGGAGGTAGGGAGGGAGGGCACGTCTGGACTTCACTGCTCGAGGTCTCTGCACGCCTGGACACTGAGGAGTGAGCAGGGACATTTGCTCTGCGCGTGTGGATGTGCATCCGCCGTGTGCTCCGGCAGGCAGGAGCGGGCAGGTGTCACTCCCGGGAGGGCAGGGGACGCGTGGGTGTGTGCAGCAAGGAACGGGGGCAGCTGTGTGCAGGAGTGGCACCGAGAGCTGAAAAATGCCCTGGGTCAAGCACTGTGCTCTGCTCCATCTGCTCCTGGTCTCCCTCACATCCAGTCTATCTCCACCAGCTCATGCCTTGTTTTGCACCAGCACCTTCATTTTCGTGCTGTGGGTTTCCACTGCTCTGTGTCCCCTCCCTTCAAATGCCCCTCCTCAGCATGCTGGTGCTTCGGCAGAAGGGAGGAAGAGGAGCCATGCTGGCAGGTGGGAGCACACTGGGGTCTGGCTGTGCAGCATCAGAGGTATGGAAGGGTCAGGAGGTCTCAGTAGTGCAGACCTTTCTGCTCCTGGGGGCCTGGGCCATGGCACATCCCTGCACTACATCCCTACTTTCCTCCTGTGTTCGTTCCATTCTGGGTGAGTCACCGTGGCCAGGACAGTCCCTTCAGTCTCCATCAGAGTTTTCTGCAAAAGCCAGAGAGGGCCAGGTGTTGTTCCCACAGGCCGTGTCCTGGGTGTCCTGCTTAGTGGCAGCCAGCACAGGCACGTGCATGACTGGCAGAGCCAAGCCAGCAGCACAGGGAGCTCCATGATGGGCAAAGTGCTGCAAGGCTCTTCTGGGGATGTCCCTGAGCACGAGTACCTTGGTGCTGTGRTGCTTCAGAGGCAGAGGATACTCTGCATCCCAGCATCTCAGTTTCCTCCTTTTACCCTGAGTGYGGTCCATTGTCATGACCAAATTCAAGTGGAACCAAATAAGCCATTTTGCAGAGGAAGTGCTGCAGCATCTCTCCTGCAGCATCCAGGGGCGTTTCATGATCAAAGCAGAACCTGGCGGGAGAAAGAAGGGACTTACTGTGGAAGGGGATCCCAAATCCTTTGAAATGTCCATCAAATCTCTTAAATCAGACTGGGCCACAGATCACTAAAACGAGCAGCGCACAGGGAGCTCCTGGCCTCCATAAAAGCCTTTGTTCCACGCCCCTTTTGCAGTTGGAGTTTGTGTCTTGCATAAAATCATGTGTTGGTAAAAGGTTCTCATTCCCTCTGGGGAAAAACAGCCAAAATCCAGCTCCCCAAGGCCAGTGCTGCCACGGGTGTGCTGCTCACTGTGCTCTGTGCAGAGGATCAGGATGTGCTGTGGTGCCTCCAGCGAGACACCCTGGACAGCCCGGCTGTCGCAGCCCCCTTGCTTTGCTCCTGTGGGGTGCTGGCAGATTTGTAGATGCTCCCTGGACCCGACAAGGTCTGTGAGGGTCCAGCTGTGTCTCCCCTCCCTGTCACAGGTGCCTGGCAGCTGGGCAGGGTGTGAGGGAGTGTGGGTGCACAGATGTCGCTGACACGTGCTTGGTGGCTTGCATATGCTGGCCCCATGGGATCTGCCCCAATGCCACACTGAGCTTGTCCCTTGCTGGTCCACCAGTGGCAGAGGAACAGGGCAGCAGGAGCAGCCCAGCAAAAGGCAGGAAAATCAGCTCCAGGGGTTTGCATCTTGGCCACATCCTCAGGGACCCCTTAAGCTCGAAGACACCCAGATGGGACAGGTGCCCTCCACACTTAGAGGGCAGATATGGTGCCAGCCTCAGGAAGCTTCTGCACATCTGACAGCCTGAGACTTCAGCAAAGAACCCTGTTTGTTTACTCTGACTCCTACTGAGGGCAAGTTTATGCAGCCACCTTGTTAAGTCCTGCAGTGCTGGTCATCTTAGGAATTCCTGAGTTCTGTCAGGGACAGGTGGGAGGGAAGGGCAGTGCACGGTGGGGCTGCCTCTAGGCCTTACAGATGTGTTCTTCCATCCCACACAGGGCAGGGAGCAATGCCTCAGCCTCTCCTCAGGCCACCGTGGCATCTGCAGGTAAGACACGGGTGCTGGTGGCCTTGTCTCCAGGATAAGGCWGCTCTGCTGCTGGCCAAGCCCAGCACTTTCTCCAGAGCTTGGGCCCTCTGATCTCCCAGCCCTTGGGTAGAAGGTGGCAGAGTCTCCCAGGGAAGATGTTGTTCTGGCAGCCTGGCACCCCCTGGCACACCCACAGCAGCTCTCCAGCCTGGGGACGGCACAGTCACCACAGTGCCTGGGCTGGAGGTGGCCCAGGCCGGGGGCTCCCCGGAGGGTTGGAAGGAGCCTGTGGAGCAGACCTGGGAGAGGCATTTGGGGTCCATGGTGGCTGGTGGGGTGCAGTGGGAGCCACCGCAGTGCAGCGGGTGGGGGCTGAGGAGGAAGGAAGCTGCAGAGCCCCGGCAAGAGCAAACAGGAAGAGTGGTGGGGATGCGTCAGGAAGGATGTGCAGTGCCCCGAGGGCACTACCTGWGCCAGACCCTCCAGGGACCTTCCTCCCCAAACACACTCCTGCCATCCCTGCTGGGGAGGGGGAGCCCACGCATCTGCCTCTGAGGTGCCCAGGGATGGTGGTGGGTGCACAGGGGTGTCCCCACTTGGACATGGGTTGGGGGACGGTGGGTGGCACGAGGAGCACACTGCTCGTGGGCAGGCGCTGGGGGGGGGGCGCACTGAGCGAGCCCTGTGCATTCCACGGCGATGGATGGGCCACAGCGGGGGCACAGCCTGGGCAGGGGGACGTGGGCGGGACAGCAGGGATGGCAGGATTCATCCTGGCTTCCCGTGGGGCAGGTGGGGCCTGGTGCCCCCAGAGCAGCAGCAGTGCACCATGCCAAGCACCCCACCTCCACCCCCTGCCAGCGGCCCCCGYGGCCGGGCCTCGCCTGTCCCTCCGCGTCTCACGGGTGGCACCAGTGCTGGCCATGGCTTGGCACAGAGGGCATCAAGCGCACCCCAGCAGCCCCACGGGAGATGCCCGTCGAGGCACCGCAGGGTGTTGGGGGAGGCCAGGCCGAGCCCACGGGCGCAGGACGAAGGTTCCTGGGGGAAGCGGGGCTGGGTCTGCCCGCGGCCCGGCGGAGCCGAGCTGCAGAGATGTGGCCGGTATGTGTGTGGGCGGCAGCCAGGGTGGGGGAGAAGGAGGGAGAGGAAGCAGCAGAGGCAGCAGCTCCTTTGATAAGCAGCTTCCTGAACACTTTCAGCCCGTGGTGTCAGATTGACACGCGCGGCGCCCGCGGGCCGGGGCCRGGAGCGACGAGCCCACGCCGTGGGGCAGCAGGTAGGCGGCCCCCAGCCCGGCCCTGCTGCCCGCCGGACAGGACACCCCGCCGGGCAGCGCCGGGCCCTGGTGCCAGGGGTGGTGGGCATGTGCTGGTGGATGGGCAGCCGCAGGCAGGGCTGGGATGCTGGGCAGGTGGTGTGAGCACTGTCCCTGCAGGAGCTGGCGGCAGAGGAACTTCCCAGGGCYCCTCTGCCAGCCGGGGCATCCCCCAGGCGTTTCCTGGCCGGAGTGCGAGGGACAGCTGCTGGGATGGGAGCCTGGGCTGTCTCTGGTGAGGATCTGTCCTGGTGCTGCAGCTCCTGCTGAGCAGCTGCTCTTGTCCTGCCTGGCTGGAGAACACCAGGACACCCTGTGTGGGGCATGGGGATGGTGTGCRTGGCAGTGGTGGCATTGCCACCCCCAGAAATGCCACTGGGCAGCAGGGAATCGTGGGGAACAGCTCCTGCCCTAGCTGYGTTCCCAACCACCGTGTGGACCTGGCTCTCCACATGGCCCCCCTGAGCAGATGGGCTGCCTGGGATCCCATTCTTTGCCTGCCAAGAGCTCTGACTCTGTATCATTCCCTGTCTCTTTGGGTCTGTCCCCTCCTCATGGAGGCAGCCGGGGATGAGAAGGAGCCTCAGGATCCCAGGGCGCTGCCTGCACCATGAGCAGCTCTGCCTGGAGGTGAACCAGCATGACCTGCATCTCCCCGGCCCYGCCAGGGCCTGACCCGGGGCTGGCGATGGAGGATCCCTGGCACCTCCCGCAGCTGGGCTGCCCCATCACCTCTTGCTCAACCACGCAGATAAAGCAGTTTCCTCTTGACAGTTGTTGAGACCTGCAGGACGGAGGAGGCTGTCCCAGGGCCATCCCTCCCTTGCCAGAGCCATGAGGCTGTTGAGGGTGCCTGCTCTGTGTCTCCCTGCAGCAGGAGCTGGCCACGCTCCCTGGAGTGGCTGCAGCCCACCTCGTGTCACCTGCTGAACGCCGATGTGCTCATGTGTTCCAGCTTTCCCTCCTCCCCACCCTGTCCCCAGGCAGAAGCAGGGGAATGTGGCAGGAAAGGCCTGGAAACACATGTCCATGGAGATGGAGGGCATCTGGGGCTCCCCCCAACCAGCGCACACCCCGCCAGCACAGGGAGAGGCTGTCCCCCCTCAGGGCAGGCAGGTGGTCCTTGGTGCCGTGCCCAGGGTCACAGATGRTGCCTGGGTGGGCTGCTCCTGGAGGGTGAATGTCCTGGGAGCTCTCCTGCTGCCTGGATACAGGGGCTGGGGGTCCTGGCTCAAGGGCAGCTGAGGACTTCAAACCTGTTCCTTGCTTGTGGACCATCTGCTGGGGGTCCACCCAGCCTCGTGGTATCGCTCAGATGTGACTTTTCTTTTCCAGCTGCTTTTCCTCTGATGGCTCCGTGACTCCCCGGGAGCTGAGGGCCCCCGGTGTCCCCGCGCTGTGCTCCAGGACGAGGGCTCCGTGGCTGCTGCAGCATGGTCCAAGCCTGCTTGGTGTGCTCCAGAGTTCATAAGGGCAGCCTGGCAGCCCGGGCAGCTGCAGCAGACATGGACAAGCCGGACAAGCCCAGTCCCTCTGCCAAGAAGCACGTGCGTCTGCAGGAGAGGTGAGTGTGCCTCAGGCCTGGCCAGGGTACCATGCTCATCCCCAAGGCTCCCCCAAACTCCTTCCTGCCAGCCTTCTGCCTGCCAGCACGTGCAAGTGCCAGGTTTGAGCGTGGAGGCAGCTCTGGCCCCCACCCAGCCCAGGACAAATCTCAACACTGTCCTTTGGGGGCTTCCCAGCAAAAAACAAAGTGATCCGATAGTTCCTTGTTCCTCAATCCTCCCATCTACCGTGGTCTCTATCTGCCTTGTGCTCAGTGTGGGGTGGTTTCAACTGATGATAGGGTGGGAGGGGCTGTCCTTCTGTCTCAGGGTGGCAGAGGGTCAGCCAGGGACCCCTCTGCCTTTCAGGAGGGGCTCCAATGTGTCGCTGGTGCTGGACATGAGCTCTCTGGGGAGCGTGGAGCCCATCCAGCCAGTCTGCACGCCACGGGACATCACGCTGAAGTTCCTGAGGACATCCAGCCACGTGCTGAGGAAACAGGAGCTCCAGCAGCACGCCCAGAGCCTGGCACAGCTCCAGGAGGAGTTTTCGGTGCGATGCTTCCCTCTCCCTCCTCACAGGAYGGGTGGAGGGGCTGGTGGGGGCTGGACTGACGGGGGGGACACCTCTGAGGGAGGTTCTGAGCCCCCCCCCAGCCCTAGTGGGACAGCAGGTGGTGTGAACAGAGTGGACAGAGGGGAGGGGTGCCCGGGTCCCACCTGCTCCCTGGCATGCACATGTGTCCCATTGGTGTCCCTGAAAGCCTGTCCTGCCCTCCCATGCCACACTCTTCTCCCAAGGCTGCCTCTCTGGAAGGAGTCCCACCACAACTGGAGTAAAGACAGGKCTCATCCCAGGGGCTGGCATCTCTGGTGATGCCTCTGGGTCCCTGGGTCAGCTGCGCCCTGYGAGGTGACCAGCTCTGCCACCACCAGGGGACACCAGTGGCAGCAATGGGCTTTTCCTCATGGCTGTTTTCTCTCCCTGCAGAAAATCCCACCCAACTTCGTGAGTCCGGAGGAGCTGGAGATCCCTGGACGTGCCTTCAAGGACAGATACAAAACCATTCTCCCCAGTATGTGCCACCGTGTCCCTTTGCCTCCCATTTGCCTCTGCTTGCCTGTGGGAGAGGGATGGCTCAGAGCAGCCCTGGCACTGGGGTGGGCACTCCTGGGTGCTCTTGGGGTTCCTGCCATGCCTGTTCCTACTCCCCACGTTGCAGGAGCTGGGTGCCCTGTTGCAGGGCGTGTCCACWCTGCTGTGGGGTGGGAGGTGAGGTGTCCTGCCCAGGTGTGCAGCACACAYGGGGCCGTACGTGTCCCAAGGGCACAGTCCTAAGGGTGTAAAGGCTGAGGATGTTATGGGAGGACTCAGCTGGGCTCTAGCCAGGGACTGTGGGGGTGTCCTGGGGGCCATCGTGGCTGAGTTACCCCACATGCTCACTACGTGCAGGTTTGGGCTGTAGCTGGGCTGTGCCCTGCCAGGGCAGCAGGGCTGAAGTGGGGCAAGAACGGGCCCGAGGGAGGGTGCAGACAGCTCTGAGCATGGCACGGAGCAGGGGGACTCAGCCTCTGGCCCCTGAGGCTGGGGCAGGGAGGATGGCTCGGGTCAGTCCCTGGGGTGATACCTGTGACACCTTTCAGATCCTGAGAGCCGGGTCTGCCTCCGGAGGGCAGGGAAGCAGGAGGAAGACAGCTACATAAACGCCAACTACATCACGGTGAGTGTCCTGCCTGGCCGGAGCACGGCTGGGCTGCCAGGGCTGCAGCCYGGGGCTCCCAGGGCATCAGGCTGCAGGTGCCACACAGGGACAAGGGCACTGACTGTCACCTGCTGTCCTGTGGCTGCCATGGGGCAGCACACTTGACTTGCCAGCCCTTTAGGAGCTGGAGAGCTGTGGCCCCATGTGCACAGGGCAGGCACACTTCTTTTCCTTGTGGTGAGAGCGTCGTGAGGGAGCTGCTGGCAGCTCCTGGGCAGATTGAGCACCCCCATAGGTGCCCTTGCAGGGGCTTCTCCGTCTCCCCCTCACACCCTGCCCATTGTCTGGCAAGGCCGTGGGAGGCAGCTGTGTCAGGAGAGCACGGCAACTCAGAGATCCTCAACCCTCACACAACCTGGGATTTCCTCTCTGCTCAGGGAGTTTGTTGCAATTTCCCGAGAGGAGAGCTAATGAAGGTGGGGTGTGGCTTATTCTTGGCACCCAATGGGGTCCCTTTCCCGAGGCTGACACCCCCAGACCCTAGGGTGTTACTCACACAACCTGATTTTGATCTCCATCCCTGTGCAAACCCTTCCAGGCTGCAGTCTCTCCCAGAACAGGCTCTCATGTCAGCCAGGTGCCAGCTTTGCCTGGTGGGCAGGCTCCTTTCTGAGCAATTCATCTCACTGCGGCACCCTTCCCTTGGGATTGGCCAGGGCACTGGGAAGCAGAGGTGGGGCCATGGATGCTGTGAGTGTGGGTCAGTGAGGGAAAGTGGGACATGGAGAAGTAGCCCACAAAAAGTGCCCTCTGGGGTGACCAGCAGACCCCGGGGAGGGGTTTCTGGCCCAAGGGGGGTTTGGCCACGAGCAGCAGAGGGACTTCCCGAGGCCACCTGGCAGCGTGCAGCTGGTGACACCAGCACCCTGTCCCTACACCCTGGGGGTGTGTGGCATCCCCTCTGTGTCACCCCACTGCTCACACTGCACGAGCACTGCCCACCCCTGTGTCACATACACCTGCACGTGGATGTGCCCACCTGTGATGCCCACACAGCCCTGTGTGGAGATGGTGTTTCCTGAACCCTTCCTTCCCCTTTCCTCTCCAAGGGTGTAACAGTGCAGGAATTTGTGGGCACATCAGAAAATTGGCAACCCAGCCTGCCTGGGCATGYCTGGGAGGCACAGGAATCTGGGAGGCACAGGAATCTGGGAGGGCTCTCAGGTGCTTGGTCACATCAGTCCCACCTGGAATTGATGCTCTTCCTGCTGATGGTGTTCCATGAAATATTTTTGAGCATGGGTGGGTGGGCGAGGTGGAATTCCCAGGGTTGACACCTCCAGGCCTTACTGCAAGTCTCCTGACTGGAAAATCATGTTTCCTAGGAAAAAGAAATAATCTTGAGGCATGAAAATAGGGCTCTGCAAAATATTCCTGAAAACATTCCTGCCCCTTAGCTGGGCCAGTGAAACTTCTTGTGAGTCCAAACCGTTAACAGGATTGCTGGGAAGGCCTGGATTTTCAATACCTTTGGCAATTTTACACTAGGAGAACAAGCGACAGTGCAGGCAGAGGATGCTTGGAGCTGTGAAACAGGGACTCCTGCTTGTCCTAGTGGAAATGCTCCCGGTGAGGAGTGCAGCTCCCTGYATGAGCTTTGCCTTGCCAAGGCATCCATGTAGTTGATAAGGTGGTGTTAGGCCATAGGTTGGACTTGGTGACCTCAAAGGTCTTTTCCAACCTAGTTAATGCTGTGATTCTGTGATTACACTGCTGTTGTCACACTGATCGCCTGGGGATGCTTGCAGGAACTTGGGTGGACAAGGCCGGCTCCATGGACTTGCTCCTGGGCACCAGCGGGGTGGGGAGGACACCTGTTAGTTCCTATAAAAGCATTTCAAGGACAGTTTGAGCAGGAAACAGCCCRTGTGGCTCAGGCTCCCAACCGCAGCAGCAGCACAGCTCCGTGAGGGCTGKAGCGGCCTGGAGAGGCYCYCTCCCCTCAGGCCGCGCTGACGGGSGCTGTGCTCGCAGGGCCACGCGGGCCGGCCCCGGGAGTACATCGCCACGCAGGGGCCCATGCTCAACACCGTGACCGACTTCTGGCAGATGGTGTGGCAGGAGGAGGCCCCTCTCATCGTCATGATCACCGAGCTGCAGGAGCGCAAGGAGGTACCGCCGCCCCTCCCCGGGCCCGGCGCCGCCCCGCCGGGGGCACGGGGGGAGAGGGGTGCTGGGGGCAGCGGGGCACGGCGCGAGACCAAACGTGGGGTCTGTGCGCCCACCTGCCGTGCTTTGGTCTCTGGGGGTTCCCTGGGGAATCACGGGTGGGGCAGGAGAGTCCCAGGGCTGCAGCCTCGGCCCTGTCCGGCAAAGCTTCTCCTCCCCACAGGGCCTTTTCTCCTCCCCACAGGGCCTTGTGCTCTGGGCACACTTTGCCAGCAGGATAATGGGATAAAGGGATTAGGGCAACCCCTGGGGACGGGGCAGAGGCAGCGGGCAGCAGTGCCCCTCTGGGACCCGACCGCTCTCCCCTGGGCGGGGAGCTCTCAGCCAGGGGATCCAGCTGGGATGGGAGCCGGCAGCGCTGCGCCTTGGCTGGGATCCCTGGCTCCCCATCCAAGCAGCACCTGCCTGGGGGAACTGGGAGCTGGAAACCCTCTCTTTCCTGRCCATGTCCTTGCTCCCTTCTCTCCCGACTGACAGCCTCCCTGTGCCCCGAGTCCTGCTGGGCCTGGAAGCTCCCAGGGCTGAGGAGAGCTCTGCATCCCTGGAGCTCAAAAGGCACTGCAGAGCATGGGAGAGGGTGTGGAGCAGCAGAYGCAGGGATGGGGATCTATTCCTTCCTTGCTTCCCCTTTGTATCCCTCCATATCCACCTTCCCCGCTCCCCTACCACCCCTAAGGTGATGTCCCTGACCCAAGCACAGCTCAAACACCAGCAGGTRCCTTGAGCATCTCCACAGCCACAAACCTGCCTTGTCCTCCAGAAATGTGTCCACTACTGGCCCGAGAAGGAGGGCACCTACGGCCCCTTCACCGTCCACGTGCAGGGGGTGAGCGAGTGTGCAGAGTACGTGGTCCGGGATCTCTCCATCCAGGTGGGTGTGAGCCCCATCCTGGGGTCAGAGGGGGAATGCAGCAGAGCCCGGCAGTGCCACTGACACCCTGGGGATCTCTAGTGAGGTGGCAGTGCTGTGTGACAGGAAAGAGGAGGGTTCATGGCTCTCAGGAGCCCCCTGGAGACGAGGAGTCTGCAGAGCCCCTCCTGCCTGGGGAGGGTGGGAGGGAGCAGGACCCAGCCCTGAGGTGTGGAGCAGAGAGGGTGAGCTGGGCAGAGCAGCACTACAGCCCAGTGTTGTGTGCACTGTGCTGTTGGGCTCTGCCCCACAGGCTCTCTGTAGTCACCCTAGGCTGACTCTGCCTAAGTCAAGGGATCTTGCTTGCTTTGCCTGGACTCTGGGGACAGTACTGGGTCACTCTGCCTCTGTTCTCATCTTCTGGGATGGGACACATCCATTGTCTCTGGCCCAGGGGTCTCCTCCGCGTGTCTGGCAAAGAGGGATTTGGGAGGAGAGTGGCTGAGATGGGTGCAGGCTGCTTGGCCTCTGCTGGATCTGGACTCCATGTTTCATTTGGCCTGTGCTCCCCCATCCCAATTTCTCTCTGTTCTGTGCTGGAAAAGCTTGGAGAGGAACGCCGCAGGGTCAAACACATCCTCTTCCCTTCCTGGCCGGACCAGCAAACACCCGAGTCAGCCAAGCCCCTGCTGCACCTGGTGTCCAAGGTGGAGGAGACTCTGCAGACTGCAGCCAGCCCAGGGCCCATCGTGGTGCACTGCAGGTAGGAGCCTGCACCTCACCTGAGCCCTGTCTGGGCTTCACCTCGGGGTCAGTCTGCAAATGCCAGAGGGGAAAATCCCACATATGAGTGCTCATGCACTGGTCCCAATGTGGTGCAGAAATCCCAGAGCACAGCCACCCCATARCAGAGCTGTCAACCAGCAGCTCCTGTCCTGGCAGCAGGATGGTGGTGGTAGCACAGCATATCCTGCACCTGGGTTCATGGACAGCGGGCTGGGAGCAGGAGAGGTCTGCATTTGGGACCCAGCCACCAGCCCCATGGGACACCCACAGCTCTGGCCCTGGAAGACCCYGCTTGAGCAGGGAGATGGGACCAGATGACCCCATGGTTGGTCCCTCCCMATGTGACCCATTGTGTGATTCCGTGATTCCTGCTCCCTGTGCCATCGAGCATGGCCTGTGGCTTGGATGTGGAGCTGCGTTTCAGGACAGCCCTCTTGTGGGAGGTGGCCTCTGCCTGTTTTCTCTCCTTGCTGAGTGAGTTTGGGGACAGTGGAGCAGAGCAGCTGGTCATCCCTATGAACTCACTCAGCATGCCCTGGGCAGGCTGAGCGCAAACYGCTGGTGCTGGGGTTAGAGCCCAGCTGGGTGGGGCAGGCACTGCAGAGCCCCCTGCACTGCACAGGGGTGGGGCACAGACTGGTYTTGTGCTTCCTGAGCAGCCTCAGCCGGGCTGGCCAACACGGCAAGGACTCCTTGCCATGGCAGAGTGACCCCAGCCCTTGGCTCTTGGTGCCTGGCTWGGAAGGTCGGTCTGGCACTGGGACCGGGAGCCCAGCATCCCTCTAGGAAGAAATCACAGCAGCAAAGCAATCCAGGAGCGTGCCCAGCCCAGGCAGTGGCTGCTGGGGGTGCTCAGCAGAGCTGTGTCCCTCCCGCAGCGCAGGCATCGGCCGCACCGGCTGCTTCATCGCCACCAGGATCGGCTGCCAGCAGCTGAGGGACAAGGGGGAGGTGGATATCCTGGGAATCGTGTGCCGGCTCCGCATAGACAGGTGGGTACTCAGAGCAGGGGGCTCYTTGGAGGGGCCTGCTGGGTGCCACGCCTGGGAGGAGGGATGTGGGAGGGATGTGGGGATGGGCACCCCAAGGGGGCATGGGGACTCTTTCTGCTGGAAACCAGAAGGGTTGCTGGAGGATGCAGATGTGTGGATAGCAAACAATTCCCAGTGCCGGGCTGGTTCTGCTGTTGGAGCTGTTGTAGCTCTGACCTGAGGACATGGGGGAGAGGAGAGGGGCTCTGAACCCGGCAGCCATCTGCTCCTTCCCTTCCAGCTTAGCCACTAAATCGGGAAACACTCCATCTGGCTGCTTTTCTAGAAGTACAGGTGAAAATTAGAGCCAAATAAGTTGCTAGTCTCATTTTGAACAGCCCAGCAACGCTCCTGAGCCCCTGGTGCCTGTTTCGGAGGCATCTTGACATGGCTGGTGAAGAGGAAATATTTGTGCCCCAGGAGCACAGAGCTGGGAACGGGGCTGTGTGTTTGGTGAAGTGTCAGTGGGCCCTGCCTTTCCTTTGCAGAGGTGGGATGATCCAGACGAGCGAGCAGTACCAGTTCCTCCACCACACACTGGCTCTCTACGCTTCCCAGCTGCCGGAGGCGGGAGGCCAGGACTCCCACCGGGCTTCTGGCTCCCTGCTCTGACCTCTCCTGCACCAGCCTCGGGGACAGCTCCACCAAAACCTCTCCTGATGCTGCCAGGCCACAGAGCAGCAGCCTGAACATCCCTGGGGATGAGCACAGCCGAGCAAACCCACGGGGACTGTGGCTTTGGACCCTGGGGACGAGCAAGGTGTGCTGGTGCGGTGGGTGCTCGAGGCGGCCGTTGCTGCTGGCTGGAGGCAGATTTCACCCACAGAAAGAAGCTTTGGCTTTTGAGAGGTGCAAGGCCCTGAGGCAGAAGAGCGAGCTGTGCGGAGGAACCGCAGCTGGCCAGCGCCGTTTGCCTTTTGGCTGCACACAAATGTTCACCCCGTGAGACGCAGCACTGGTACAACCACCCTGGAATAAATGGAGCCTCTGTCCTGGCTGTGCATCCTCTGTGGGCAGGGCTGGGATGCTCCAAACATGCACCATGAGGCTCTTCTTGCTCAAAGCACACCTTGATGGCTTAGTACAGCAGGTGCGCAGTCGGTGTTCCATGGCTTGCTTTCCTCTCCATCTTCAGCCAACACCTCCTCAACAGCCTTAAAGTAGAATCATGGAATCATTAAGGTTGGAAAAGACCTCCAGGGTCTGATCGAATCCCACTGTGCCCACTAAACTGTACCATGAATTGCCAGGTAGAGTTGTTTCTTGAACAYCTCCAAGGGATGGTGACTCCACCACCTCCCTGGGCAGCCYGTGCCAGTGCCTGACCACCCTTCCAGGGAAGACATTTTCCCTAACATCCAACCCAAACCTCCCCTCTCCCTGGCAGGGGAGATTCCCAAGTGCACTTTGCAAGTGATGTGTTCCCAATTGCCTTTTGTTACACGAGAGTGGGGATTTTGAATTCTTGGGGGTTTTTTTTCTGCAATCAGAACAAAACAATATTTGGGTACAAAGTTATATTTGGGTTTTATTAGATTGTCTTTTTAACTGATAAATCCAGGTGGGGGAAGAAAAGWAGATGGAAAAACATTTTGGCACCGAGCATGGAGATGGCAATATTCTGGGAGGTATTTCAAAGCTATTCAAAGCTGTCCTCGGCCGATGGGCATCGCACACCCGCGTGGGCAGCGRGGACTGGGAAGGAGATGGGCTCTGCCCGGTCTGTGCCCACCCGTGTCACAAGCCCTGACATGACCCAGTGTGAGATCCAGGGAAGAAAGGGTCAATCTTCCTGCTGAATGAGTCTCAGCTTGCCTGGGCGCCCTGAGCTTCCGCAGCCCAGGCTGTGTGCATGACCTACCCCTTCACCACTCCCTGGGTCCCCAAAATGCTGCTGAATCGCTGCCCAATGGGTTCCCCAGCACAGTTTCCTCCCATGGCACCAGGAACAAATCTGTTCCCTGACCCCACAGCAAGAAAAAAACCAGATCTCAAGTAACATCCTTTCACCTACTGCATTTCAATCATCCTGGCAGAGAAATCCCCCTGTTCCTAGTGCCAGGTCAACGCTTCTTCGTGCCTCACACTGCCCTGCCAGGTGCTGTGGGGGGGAAATGTGTTCTCTGTGGGACTCCTACATGATGCTTGGGCTCTTGGGGAGGCTGTGGAGCTTCTGCAAGTTCCCTGAAGGTCAATGCATGGCTCGGGACTTTGCCTTCTCAGGTAATTTGGTGTCACACTGTTGCCTCTAAGGGTGCCTCTGGAGACACCGACAGAGGTTTGAGTTGTGAGCTTTATTCAGCATCTCCCCYCTCAAGTCTTTCCTTCCCCACTGCCATCAGGCAGGGGAACTTGAAGACTTGCAAACGTGGACACAGTTTTCCTGCACTCCCTGGACAGCAGGATACACACCATTTTCCTCATGCTTTTGGTTTATTGTCCAGAGGAGAGCTCTTGAGGCAAGAGCAGCACGAGGGTCTCCCAAGGCACACAGGAACAGTGCCAGGATCGTGGCTGGGCCAGGGGTGTTGTCACCCTCTCCCAGGTTCCCCACCAGGTGCTGGGAGTGTTTCCAGTTCAGCTGTCACATGCAGGTTGTGATCAGTTAAGCAGGTTTCCTGCCTTTCCATCTCGATTCCTGCCAGCTCTGTCTGTTCCACCCTTCCCTGGCCACCATGTGAGCTCTCTCCATCCTCTCTGCACCGACTCCCTGAGCACTGTCCTTATCCTTCTCCTGATGTTCCTGTGCTTTGTGGGAAGTACAGTCCAGCCAGGCAGGCAGAGCACGCTGGTACTGGGGGMTCTGGGCTGCAGAGTCCTGAGAGCCACATCCCCAGGAGGCCAGGAAAAGTCCTTCCTCCACAGAATCATAGAACAGTTTGGATTGGAAGGCCCTCTAGTCCAACCCCTTCCACTATCCCAGGTYGCTCCAAGCCCTGTCCAGCCTGGCCTTGGACACTTCCAGGGATGGGGCAGCCACAGCTTCTCTGRGCACCCTGTGCCAGGGCCTCACCATCCTCTTTCTAAAAAATTTCTTCCTTAGGTCTAGGAAAATATATTAGGTATAAAGATACAAGGTCATGTCCTCTCCATATGACTGTAATTTAGGCCTGGGCTTTCCCAGCCTGGTCATCCATTCCCTCCCCTTGCAACAACTCACGGAGATGGGAGAAAAAACCATGGTGGCCACATGGCACACAGCACGGCTGTGGCACACACCAGCATTGGTGGTGGCAGGTAGACCCAAAGTGCTCCAAATTCACTGCAGCTGGTGGAGAGCTTCAATGCCATMGAACACAGCACTGCTTCAGCTGGTCCTTGGAAAAGGCAGGGCATGTGCCAAAATCCGGCATTTTGAGTATTCAGTAACAGCTTTGCACTYAGGGGAGTGATGGTAACCACAGGTAAGTCTCCAACAGCTCCAAGTATGAAGTGACCGAGCCATCACCTGGAAAGGAGACATTTCAGGGCACACTTTGACATTGCCAGGCAGCACTGGCRTCCCAGGATGTCAGGAAGGCCCCAGGAGAGCACCTGCAGCATGTGGAACCCCACAGAGGATGAGGCCCACAGGGACGGGCTGACCTGGTGGCTGGGAGCACCAGGAACACTGTGGGATGTGGGAGTGACACCTGTCTGTGCTGGTCCTGGGTCACCCAGGGGTTAAACKCGGAGCCAGGGGAACACGAGGATAAGCCATCCATTACCCACGTGGGCACAGCCCTGACCTCTGTGTTTCCTTAAGGAACKCGGTTGAGCAACCACATTAAAACCTTCTGGGAATGTCAAATATGCTCTTGTCTGSAGAGGCCTTGGAGCGCTGCCAGCTCTTGCACAAGGCTCTGCCCAGTCCCAAACTCTTGGCACGGAGACCAGGGGGTGACACGATGGGGGACAGTGCTGCAGGGGTGCAGCCACGGGGACCAGATCTGGTGCGTGCATCCCTGCGTGTGCCACCACGGCCCCTCTGCAGGGAGCACAACTTGGGACCCTGGTTCAGACCAGTGGGAAACAGCCAGATGGCCCCAAACCTGCCAGGGCTGGCGTGAGACTCTCCCCTTGATGGCGAGAAGGGAAATAGGGTGGGTGGAGTGGGGATGGTGCATGAAAAGGATCTTTTTTGCTCATTCGTTCACGTCTCTCCCAGCATGGGGTTGGTCTGGCCCAGCTGTTGTCCCTGCTGGGAGGGGTGAGTTTGGGTTGGCACTGGATGGGCAGTTTCTGTGGCAGGGACTGCAGGAACACACCTGCTATCCCAGGGCAATCTCTAACACCTTCAGTCCTACAGGCATGCTGGGGTAGGGACATTCTCTGGGCTGGAAAGTTAAACAAAAATCTGTTTGCCCCCTGTATTCGCGGGGCCCCACCTTGAATGCTGGGTACAGTTTCGGGCCCCTCGTGACAAGAAAGACACCTCAAGTGCTGGAGTGTGTCCAGAGAAGGGAATGGAGCTGGAGAAGGGTCTGGAGCAGCAGGAGCAGCTGAGGGAACTGGGGTGCTCAGCCTGGAGAAAAGGAGGCTCAGGGGGACCTTCTGGCTCTACACAACTCCCTGACAGGAGGAGGCAGCCAGGGGGGCATTGGGCTCTGCTCCCAGGGAACAAGGGACAGGACAAGAGGAAATGGCCTCAAGTTGTAGCAGGGGCAGTTTAGATTGGATATTAGGAAAGATTTCTTCACCAAAAGATTGGTCAGGCCCTGGCACAGGCTGCCCAGCACAGYGGTGGAGTCACCATTCCGAGGATGGCAACTTGTGGACATGGTTCAGTGGTGACCATGGCAGTGCTGGGGTAATTTGATGATCTTAGAGGTCTTTTCCAACCTGAACGATTCTCTGATTCTATGAAAAAAAAAAATCTTCAAATAGAAATTGCATGCAAGATTTGGGGGATGATGAATTTTTCACTGGTAGGAGGAGTTATGGTGGGGTAATTACAGACAACAACCATAGTTCCGCTTCCTCAGGCCTCCCTTTGAGAGCACAGGGATCCTGAGCAGGCTGCAGCAG
Organism: Amblyornis subalaris; assembly: GCA_018881555.1. NCBI lineage: Eukaryota > Metazoa > Chordata > Aves > Passeriformes > Ptilonorhynchidae > Amblyornis > Amblyornis subalaris. Next base: position 2,859,193 of record JACAXG010000081.1, on the reverse strand, counting down.
CTCCGAGAGCAAACAAAACCCTTTCTGTCTCGGAAAACAAAGGCAGCTTCCCAGTGACTTACAGCACCTGATGGAAACTCCTTCCCACCATTAATTGTCAGGGGCTGAGAAACCCCCTGTGAGATGAATCCAACCCCAACCCACTTTCCCTATTTTCTGTGCATACACATTTGTCTCAGGCAGCCCCAGMAGTGGGTTCAGCATCCTTGTCTCTCGTGAGAGCATGAGCAACCTCTGCCCGTGGGCTCTGCTGGAATAAAGGCCCTGGTGTACAGGAATTGCAAATGGCCTGGGGTGTCAATCCTCACTTTGGGACTGGCTCAAACCCCACGTGGATGGACTCGAGCCCTCCTGGCATGGCCCAGCCAGGCAGCTCCTGCCCTGAGCGCTCAGTGTGGTGTGCGAGGGCACAGCAGAGCCAAGGCACAGCCGGCACAGACACCAGGAGCAGCCCTGCATCCCCCCCAGCCCAGCAGGGCTGAGCAGGGGGAAAGAAAGGGTGTTTGAGCTGCAGGGCCCAACCTGAGGGCTAAAGGCTGGGTAAAGGTCTCGCAGGAGCATCCTTGAGGAAGCTGTGCCTTTGGGTTKTGTCTCGTTCTCCAGGTGGGAAATTGCTCATCAGCTCCTGCGGCATCGCTTGGGGCTCCTGGCACCCACCACACCCCACACTGCCCACCCTGCTGCTGGCAMCCAGCACTCCTATACACCCCTGTACACCCCTGTACACCCTTGTACACCCTGCACCCCTGCACCCCCAGCAGCCCCAGTTCTCTGCACTGATCACAGCCTGCCTCCCTGCACCCTCAGTACCCCAGGACTGCTGCAACCCCAGCACCACTGCACCCCTGTGGCCTGCATCTCCCCCACCCAGCACTGCCCACATGCCCTGCACCCCTGGGACACCTGCACCCCGGTAGCCCCGGTATCCCTGCAGCCTGCCCCCAAACCATCCCTGCCCCCTTTACCCACTGCACCCACTGCACCCAAACCATCTCGCAGATATTACCTAGGGAAACTGAGGCCTGAGCCAAGCACCAGGTCAAAGCGCAATCTCCAAAGCCACAAACCCAGTGAGTGGCCCGTGACTGAAGGAAGCAGCAGGCGCATTKGGGTGTGCCCAGCAGCAGGGGTGGAGGGGCAGGTGCAGCTGTGGCAGGGCACGGCCGCGGGCACAGGGTGCRGACCCGCCGGTGTTGGTGCAGGTGACCGGCGCGGGGGTCACTGGGCCACAAGGGCACAGGGGGTGATGGAGGGGGGTGATGGGTGCCCGGCTCAGGGGGTTCAGGGGCTGTTGGGTGCTGGGTGCTGGATGCAGTGGGCAGCGGGTGAAGGGGTGCAGGGGGCACAGGGGAGACGGGTGCAGGGACGCTTTGGGTGCAGGCTGCAGGGGAACTGCGGGTACAGGTRTGTCAGGGGTGCAGGGGTCCGGGGTGCAGTGGTACGAGGGTGCATCCCCCCTCCCCCAGGCCTCACTATGATCTGGGGTACCGAGGATGCCGGGATGCCGGGAGCGATCAGCGCAGAGGTGTGAGTTGTTCCAGGGTGTCCGGGCTGTCCGGGCTGTCCGGGGGTCCGGATGTGCCGTGCCCGGTGCGGCAGGTCCTCCGCTCCGGCAGGGGGCGCGGCAGCGGCGGAGCGCGCGGCCCCACCCGGCGCGGCGGTGCGGCAGGAGGGCGCGCGGCGCGCGGCGCTCGGACAATACCGGGGTGGCGGCGGCGGCTCGGCCTCCTTCGGCACCGGTCGGCACAGCCCGGACGCGCTCGGCCCCGATCGGCTTCGGTCGGCTCCGCTCGGCCCTGCCCGGCTCCGCCCCGATTGGCCCCGCCCCGACTCGGCCTCGCTCGGCTCCGATCGGCCTCGCTCGGCCCTGCCCGGCCCCGCTCGGCCCGGCCCCGCTCGGCCCGGCTCGGCTCGGCTCGGCTCGGCTCCTCTCGGCTCGGCCCGGCGCGGCCCGGCCCGGCTCCGCTCGGCCCCGCTCGGCCCCGCTCGGCGCGGCGCGGCCCGGCCGGCACCATGCTGGCGCTCTTCAACAAGCTGCTGGACTGGTTCCGGGCGCTGTTCTGGAAGGAGGAGATGGAGCTGACCCTGGTGGGGCTGCAGTACTCGGGCAAGACCACCTTCGTCAACGTTATCGCGGTGAGCCCGGGGGACCCCCCGCATCCCCCCAGCCTCGGGCAGCCCCGGGGACCGGCGGGGTCACGCGCCCACCCCGGGGCTTCACCCCTGCGCCCTGCACCCCCCCATTGCACCCCCACTGCACCCCCATTGCACCGCTGCCCCTGCCACCCCCCACTGCACCCCCATCGCACCCCCATCACACCCCCATTGCAGCCACCCCGTCGCACCCCCTGGGTACTTCCCCAAATGTCGCCGCCCTATCGCACCCCAGCCTGAAACGCCTTTGGGGAGGGGGTGCAGGGTGGGGCGGGGTGCAGGGGGGAGTGCGAGGCGCAGGCTGGGGGTGCAGGGTGCAGCAGTGGGGTGCAGGGTGCACAGTGCGGGGTGCAGTGTGGGGTGCAGTGTGGGGCACAGTGCGGGGTGCAGGATGCACGGTGCAGGGTGCGGGTCCGGCAGCCCCGGGAGGGCCCGGGCGCACCGCAGCGTTCTCTCCCCGCATCCCCGGGGCCGAGCGCGGTGCTCGCGGCAGGAGCAGGCCCCGGGGGAGGGTCCGGCAGCCCCTGCCCTGCCCGGCCCGGCCGGGCCCGCAGGGGACAGCAGCCGGTGCCGGTGCTGGGCGGGCGCTGCCCCCGGGAGRGACTGCGGGAGCTCAGCCGCGGGCGCCGGGAGCTTCTCCCCTCGCACCGGAGCAGCGGGCGCTTTGTCATCGTCCCCGTCCCCGCCGCCAACGGGACGCGCAGGGCGGGCTCGGTGCCGCCGGGGTTCCTTGCCCGGGGCCGGGGTGGGAGGTGTTGGCCTAGCGACCTTCCTCGGGGACCATCGGCCGGGCCCTGCGGGTGCCCGCTCCTCCTGCGGCCGGGGCAGCGACAGCCACCCCGGGCCCCTCCAGCCCTGCCTCTCCCTGGCCGCGCTGCCGCCTCCGCGGGGTCCTTGGATCCCGCGGCGGATCGGAGCTGGATGTCCTGGATCCCAAAGCCCAGGGCGTGGCTTCACCCGTGGGGATGCTCGGCGGCGTCTCCGCTCTTGCTTTTCGGGTTGTTCTCGCCCTCTCCGGCCGCGGTGCTTCGCGGCGGGCGGATCCCGAAGGGGAGGGTTTGGGCTGTTGCTCCCGGAGGTTTCATGGAAGGAGGGAGATGCAGGTCCTCCGGCTGCCCTTGTTCCCCCAGAGCCCCCCTCGTCCCTGCTCGCCCCGGCTCCGAAGCATAGCGAGTTACTGCTGCTCGCTCGGGGCGCTGGGAGCTGCTGCCCTGTCAGAGGGGATTTTCAGCTCCTTTGGAGGCTTCGTTGCGCTGGAGCCATTCGTTGCTCTTTGGGAGGTTTCCCTTGGTGCCAGGTGCTGAGTGAYGAAAATGTCCTTGCTGAAGTGTCTGGGGGCAGAGGGAGGACACCCTAAAATGCTTTTCCTCCTGGAGATGATGGCATTCCTGCTCTTGAGCTGTTTGGTTGGAAGTCACTGTTCGGTGCTCCAGTCTCCTGCTGGTTCCCCCTGTAAACCCACACCAGCCTCGGGGCACAGGGAGCATTGTGGCTTTGGGGCAGTGACCCTGAGCACCAATCCTATTTTCAGGGGACTTGTCCCTGCCAATTGCTTGTTTAATAGCCAATTTTTGTAGTCCCATGCCAGGGTGGGACATGGCGGTGCCACATGTGGGCTGCTCCCGCTCCGGATCCGCTGTGTGCTGCTGCCTGCTAACATCAACCCAGGCTGCCTTAAAAATGGCAAAGTAATTTAGTGTTKGTTTTAATCACCCGGATAAGCTGTGCAGGGTGATGGAGCTTTATCCCAGACGTGCTGGGCTGTTCTGCCTGCACAAGGCTGGAAATCCCAGGGGTTGGAGTTGCTCATCTCCCTGTTCCCCACGTGCCTCCTCCTCTCCCAGCTGCATCTGGAGCAGACAGGGCTCAGCACGGGCTTTGTGGGGTTTCATTCTGCAAGTAAACAYGTACTTGGCAGTTTTACTGTGGGCAAGACCCCACTGGCTAGACCCGTGCACCAGGACACTCTCCACTTAGCCAGGATTGCTGGTGTAAGGACAAGGGACTTCAAGGAATTCCAGCAGCTCTTGAGGGGGCTGCAGTTGGCACCATGGCCTGCTGCTCTGTCAGGTCTGTGTGGGATGTTTGAGACCCTCGCACGGCAGTCGGGCTCAGGCTGCCTGGGTTCAGCCTCTCAAGTTATTTGGAAAGTTCAGGTTTTGTGGCACATGCACACAAAAAGGGGCATCAGCTCTTGAGAAGACATCCTGGAAAGAAGGACTTGTTGGGATCATAGACATAGAWGCAGACACAGAAAATGCCAACTCGACAGGAGCTGCCTGAGAAGGGTTGGAGGCTTTAGGATGTTGCAATGGGAGTGTTGGAAGGGGAAATAGCTGTGATTTGGGCTTGGAGGGGGAAAACCTGAACTGAAGAAGAATGGGATTTTGGCCTTGTTGGAGAGATCTCACAAGAAGTCTTTGTGGGTGCAAGTGGTGCTCCCCATCCCTCAGAACAATTCAGGGGCTGGAGCTGCTCTGGGGGGGTTGGCAGCGTTCTTGTCTTTCAGGATTTTTAGCTGCACCTGACTGAAAAGTGGACTCGGGTCCCTGGGAGGTGGGTGGTTCCCTCCAGCAGCCAGGCTGTGGTTGTGCCAGGCAAGGGCAGCTGTGATCAGGGTGACTCCTCCTGGGTCACCTGCCTGGGGACTTGGATTTTCCAGGACTTACTTTTTATTTTCCTGGCTGTTGGGAGCTGAGGCTTGAAGTCTTGCCTGCAAGGAGAAGTGGAAGCTGTAAATACACCTGATCTTAGTTTTACCTGAAGCCAGTGGGTTTTTAGCTGCCTTTTCTCCAGTCTGGTGGTGACGAGGGTGGCTCGAGGGCATTGAGAGCTCCTCAGCAGGTGCTGAGGCCCAAAACCTGTCGGTGCAGGCCATGGTTAGAACAAGAGAGTGTTGCTGCTTTTGGGCATCTCACACATTCCACCTGTGCCAGAGCCTTCCAGGGAAGCGAAGCCACAGGTGCTGGGGTGTTGTACCTGCRTGGTAGAAGGCCTGGGGCACCATCCTGTGCTTCAGCCCTGCTTGGGGAGCGATCCAGACCAGTGCTGCGAGAGGAGGAGCTCCTGGAGTGAGGTCAGCGGAGGCTACGAAGATGCTGASGGGACTGGAGCATCTCTCTTGTGAGGACAGGCTGAGGGAGCTGGGGCTGTTCAGCCTCGAGGAGAGATGGCTGGGAGGGGCCCTCATCAATGTCTGTCCCTRTCTGCAGAGAGAGGTCAGAGGATGGACCAGGCTCTGCTCCATGGGGCCCAGCCATGGCACAAGAGGAATGGGGAGGAACTGATGCACGGGAAGTTCAACCTGGACATGAGGAAGAACTTTCCTGAGCGGTGACAGAGCCCTGAACASACTGCCCAGAGAGGGTGTGGAGCCCCCCTCACTGGGGATATTCCAGAATTGTCTGGGTGCAATCCTGTGCCATGTGCTCTGGGATGATCCTGGTTGAGCAGGGAGGTTGGATCAGGTGACCCAGTGTGGTCCTTCCCACCTGACCCATCCTGTGAGACAACATCAGCCTCGTATTTGGCATCAGGTGGGCTGGTGGGAGGTGTGGCAGGTAGCCACACCAGTGGAGGCATGTCCTGATGGTGGCTCAGAGGACTGCAGAGCTCAGCACCTGCCCCCACCCATCCCTGGAGAGCCACTGACCCCTCCACTGGGCAGCTGACCCATCTTGGCAGGATGGGCTTCGGTGCCTKAGCCTGGGAGGGGAGGTGCAGCTCCAGGTCTGCAGCATCCCCAGGGTTTGCTGGAGAGCAGAGGGGTGCTGAGGGAGAAGCAGGGAGATGTCCTGATGCATTTGCTCCGGTCTGTCTGACCCCCACCTCTCCCAGTAACCCCGGATGAGCCTCTTGCGTGGGGTCTGGCAGGGCCAGGGTGAGTGGGAGGTGGCCGTGGGTCCTCATGCTGCCTCGTGGTTGTTCTGCCTCCAGGTGCAGCACCTGGGCCCTCCATGGGTGTCTTTGCACATTTGCTTTATAATGCAGAAGGCAGTAGGTTTTTGGGGGGGTTTTCCATGTTTCTGGAAGAGGAGGAGAATCTGACTGGGGCATGGTCTTGTCTTGGCGCTGCAAGCTCTGTCTGCGTGAGCCAAGAAAAATGGACAGTGGGGCTTTCCTGAGATCACAGGATCATAGAGTGGTTTGGGTTGGAAGAGACCTTTAAAGATCACCTTGTCCAACACCCCTACCATGGGCAGGGACATACAGGGTCACCTTCCACTATCCCAGGTTGCTCCAAGCGCCATCCAACCTGACCTTGGACGCTTCCAGGAATGGGGCAGCCACAGCTTCTCTGGGCAACCTGTGCCAGGGCCTCACCTCTTGCATCATAAAAAATTTCTTTGTTATGTCTTTTATATATAAGTTTCCCTCCATGTTGGAGCTTGGACAGGGTTTGGCAGGGACTCGAGTGCCACGTGGCAGGAGGTGCCTGCAGGAGTGCCAGGCTGGGCAGTTCTGGGGATGGTCCAGGTGCTGGTGGGAGACAGCCAACCCAAGGTGCTTTGGGCTGCTGCCTCTGTCCCACAGGGGCCRTGCTGTGCTGGAGACACAACTGCACAGGCCCAGGGGCCAGGCTTCCAGCACTGCCATCCCTGGGGGACAGGGCTGCAGGACACCCAGCAGCCGTTTATCTAGAGCAGGTCACACCCCTTCGGTGTCATCCTGTGCTGGGACAGGTGACAGCCGCCTGGCCACGGGGAGGAGCAGGGCCTGGCCACCTCGGCCCCGCGCGCTGCTCACCAGAGCTGGTGGAGGCTGAGGTGGCTTCCTGGTGTGTGCCAGCACAGCGAGGTTCTGGGCACTGGCTGGGCAGGGGATGAGGGCTGAAGTGGCAGGTGATGTGCTGTCCRTGTGTGTGTGTGAGGGGATGGGGCTCAGCAGGAGCTGGGGGCATGGAGAAAGCTGAATCCTGGCACCTCTCCCAGTAACCCAACTGGAAAGTGTTGGGGCTGGGCAGAAAGGTCACTTGCCTTCCAGGCAGGGCACTGAGGCAGAGTGGTTTGGGCCAAAGGGTGGAGGACCCTGGCAAAACCAGCCATGAACTGGAGTCTGTAAAGGCCTGTTCTGCCATCTGTAGCCACAAAAGCCATCTTGCCTGCAAGGATATTTGTGCCTCCCAGTGGAAACCCATTCCCAAGTAATTGGTGTGGCTTGGCATCATCTTCAAGGTCAGCATGGATGCTGTATCCACTGCATAACCAAAATGTGAGGGAAGGATGTGTCCAGTGAAGCTTTTGCATGTCTCCAGCTGGGTGCTCTCTGCTTTCCTGGCAGTGGAACTGTGGGTGGCTGGACCCTGCAAGGAGTTGGAGATGTGTGGAAGGTGCCAGCCTTAGGAGGACGCTTCCTTCTCTCCTGTTGGAGAGGGAAGAGGGGCACTGTGCTGCCACCACTGAGAGTTGCTGTCAGAGAGCAGCTGATGCAGGAGGAGCTGAGCAGGTTGCAGCGTGTGCAAGATGCTTCTGTGGGTGCTGGGACAGCAGGGGGTATTTGGGGCAGGGAGCAAGGCTGTGCTCACAGAGACATCCTCTCTCCCCCCCGTGGAGGAAAGGAGAGGTGACTCCTGGCTCCTGCAGCCCACCCTTTCCTGGAAGAAACTTCTATCACACCYGAGCCATATCTTGTGTGGCTTTTGCACAGCCAGCAGATCCCATGATGAGCTCTGGGATCCCTGAGGGAGGTGCCTGCAGCTTCCAAGAGCTCTTCAGCAAYTGTTCTCCATGTCCACTGATCAAAGCCTGAGAATTTCTTAGTTTCATAAAGCCAAGTTGTGTGTTGAACCTCAGTCCACAGGAGACATCTCCTGTGGATCCTGCCTGCTTCCCCTTCTCTCCCCACGCCCTTCYCTGCAGTGGTTTCTGGGTGCAGTGTGGCCTGGACAGCCCTTGGCTGCTGGGTTTTGCTGCTGAATGCAAAAGGGATATGAAAAAGGGAAGCAGTGTGTCTTGCAGAGCCGTTGGGAGAGGTCAGGAAGACCCTGGGGACTTGCTGATGTGGTGCATCTGGAGGAGCCATAGGCTCAACCAGGCACAAAAATCTGCTTATGAGAAAATAGCACAAACTGCCTTCCTGTTTTGGGGTTTGTGTTAACTGAGAGAAACCCCAGAAAAGCCCTCAAGAAGCTGAGGGTTTAAGGTAGTAAAGAGCTGCTAGGATGAGTTTGGCCATGGTTGGTGGTTCCCGCAGGTTTCTGGCACTGATGGCCAAAATCCCCACGGCTGCATTATCCTGGTTATCAAACCCTCTTCCCGCCTGGCTCCTCAGCATTCCGCAGCGGGGCCTCCCCCAGGATGCATTTCCAGGCGAGTCCCGGGGAAGCTGCTGGAGGCAGCGGTGAAGGGCTGTGCCAGCTCCTGTCCCCTGCCCCAGAGGTGCCACATCACTGCCCGTAACAAACCCCCGTGCTGCTCCACCTGGGGCCGTCCTGCAGCGCTGGGATTTGAGCAGCAAGGGTGGGCTGGGCTTTACCAGAGCCTCTGGTGTGGTGCTGGGCRTGGGGGCTGGTGAGCCAGCATCAGCAGGGGGATGGCTCCCACCCACTGCTCCGACAAGCCTGACCCGTTCCACAGCGGCACTGGGATGCTGCAGCCCCACAGGGATCTCGTGATCTGATTCATAAACTCCACAGACACGGGAGCTGTGCTGGGAGCAGCTCCTGGGCAGGGAGAGAGGGGCCCTTTGTGATCCCCAAGTCACCCAGCGTGGGCAGGATGCAGGGCTGTGGGACCCGTGCAGACAGCACTCACAGGAAAGCAGAAGTCAGTGTGGTTTGAGCTGGGCCATAAATAATCCAAAGCATGAAAAATGCTGGTGCCCCCAGGATCCTGCAACCAGAGCCAGAGCAGGAGGTGGCTCCCTGGGTGGGAACCCCAGCCTGGAACCCCGGGGRTCCTTGTAGGGCTGCCTCACCAGAGGTCACTGCAGAGGGTGAAGGTCTCAGCCGCCTCCCACAAAGGGCTTGGGAATCCCCCCTTGAAAGAGCTGGGATGGGCAAGCCCCCAGCCCACCAGGATAACAGCGTGCCCGGGGCTGAGGCTTGAGCTCGCTGCAGGGCTGGGGCTGCTCCGGGGCACCCAGGGCACCTGTGCCCTGTGCAGCAGCCCCAGCGTCATGGCTTAGGAATGGTATTCCCCRATTTAGTGCTCCCACCGAAAAAMCAATCACTCCTCTCCTTCCCCTTCCCCTCCAGCTGGAAGCACAAAAGGCAAAGATCACGGGTTGAGATAAGAACAATTTACAGTAACAAGATAAGAAAACTGTAACAGCAACAATAACAAAAGAGTACCAAGAGAGGGTGATGGACATGCACAATGCTCACCAAGCCTGGGACAAGGAAACAATGGCTTCCCTCTGCCCACCATGCTTTCTCCCAGCTGGAAAAGAGCACCTGGAAGAGAAGAGAGTCCCTTTTCCCTGGCCATGGCAACGAATGGTATTGAATAACACCCAGCCCCTCTCGCTGGGCTGAGACCAGGACACGCAGCATTCTCGTGTCTGCTGGGCCCTGTGCTCCTGCCATGCACCCGCAGGAGGCTGGCAGAGCCTTTGGGGCTGTCCCAGGCTGTCAGGGCTAACAGGGCAGGCTGGCCCCATTCCTGTGCCTCCTAACGCTGTTTCACCTTGTTCCTTGCAGTCAGGACAGTTCAATGAGGACATGATCCCCACGGTGGGCTTCAACATGAGGAAGATCACCAAGGGGAATGTGACCATAAAGGTAAGATGCAGCTGTTTCTGCTGCTGAGGGCTCTTGGGGTGAAAGGTGGAGGTAAGGGAGATTGATGGCTTTTCTGCTGGAGGTGGGAGAGTTCCAGGGACCCCAGCTGCAGCTCACAGAATAGGATCATAGCATCCTTAAGGCTGGAGAATCCCTCAGATCATCGAGTCCAACCATTTTCCCAGCACTGCCATGTTCACCACTAAACCATGTCTCCAAGTGCCACATCCATGTGTTTTTCTGATATTTCCCTGGATTGTGATTCCACCGTCTGGAAGTGAAAGATCTGCCCTGTTAGGGTCCTGCAGGTACCCAGCAGAGAAGGTGGTGGGAAGGGGTGTAGGAGATCCAGGCTTGTGCAATAAGAGCCAGTCTGTGCTGCAAAGCTGGARGTTTCCTTGTATCTCTGGCTTGCTGGGGGGGACTCATGGACGTGGTCACCTTGCTGAGGGTGGTAGTGCTGGGAAAAACAGCTCGTGGCTCACAGTGGTGGTCTCTGCCTTGGGAGCAAGGGAAGAGAGGAGTTCTGCCTGTTCTGGGTCTTTCAAGGGCCCTGGGTTGGACTGGGAAATAGCTGTTGGATAGGCTGGAAAAGCTGGCTGGGGATCTCTGGCTGCTGCAGGGACACATTTGAGAGCATGCTGAATGTTCTGAAATGGGAAATGCCTCAGGGAAATGCCAGGAGGTGTGATGTGCATGGGGGGGAGCACCCAGCTTGGGCCAGGGGGTCCCTCTGTGCCAGCAGAGGCACACTGCAGGGGACTTCAGCATCCTCCAGCTGCCCTTACTGAGGCTTCTCCTTCTTTATCAAGTCAGGAGCCTCCTCCTGAGGTTTGAGCTGAAGAGGAGGGGATGGGGGTGGGTTTGGTGCATAGCCACAATGCCCCAGGCGGCCATGAGGGGGAGGAAGGGTCTTGGGCAGGGTGCTGGGCAGGGTCCTGGGTGCTGGGCAGGACTGTGGGGTGCTGGGCAGGGTGCTGGGTGCTGGGCAGGACTGTGGGGTGCTGGACAGGGTGCCGGGCAGGGTGCTGGGGTGCTGGGCAGGACTGTGGTGTGCAGGACTGTGGTGTGCCAGGCAGGGTGCTGGGGTGCTGGGCAGGGTGCTGGGGTGCT
>JACAXG010000081.1:2798673-2848026 GCA_018881555.1 Amblyornis subalaris | reverse complement strand
GGGTGCTGGGCAGGGTGCTGGGGTGCTGGGCAGGACTGTGGTGTGCAGGACTGTGGTGTGCCAGGCAGGGTGCTGGGGTGCTGGGCAGGGTGCTGAGGTGCTGGGCAGGACTGTGGGGTGCCGGGCAGGGTGCAGGGTGCCGGGCAGGGTGCAGGGTGCCGGGCAGGGTGCTGGGCGCTGGGCAGGGTGCAGGGTGCCGGGCAGGGTGCAGGGTGCCGGGCAGGGTGCTGGGCGCTGGGCAGGGTGCTGGGCAGGACTGTGGGGTGCCGGGCAGGGTGCARGGCGCCGGGCAGGACACGGGGTAACGCTGCAATCTGCCGTCACAGCTCTGGGACATCGGCGGGCAGCCCCGGTTCCGCAGCATGTGGGAGCGGTACTGCCGCGGCGTCAGTGCCATCGTGTGAGTACCTCGGCAGCCACAGCCCCCCTGGCCCCTCCYGCTGGTGCTGAGCCTCACCAGAGCGCGGGGGCACCGTCCCCCCCCCGGGGTGCTGGGTGCCAGGGCAGCCGCGGTGCCTTTGCTGCCGGAACCAGACCCCTGTGTCAGGAGTCAGAGTCACCGAACCACCGTGGAGTCRCTGAGGTTGGAAAAGGCCTCTCAGAGCATCGGGTCCAGCCGTTAACCCAGCGCCACCACAGTCACCGCACAGCCATGTCCCCAGATGGTTTTTGAACACCTCCAGGGATGGTGACTCCACCACTGCCCTGGGCAGCCTGTGCCAGGGCCTGACCACCCTTTCAGGGAAGAAATTTTCCCCARTATCCAACCTAAACCTTCCCTGGTACAACYTGAGGCCGTTTCCTCTCATTGTGTCCTTTGTTCCCTGSGAGCAGAGCTCGACCCCCCCCGGCTGCCCCCTCCTGTCAGGGAGTTGTGGAGAGCCAGAAGGTCCCCCCTGAGCCTCCTTTTCTCCAGATACTTCCCCTGGGGACTGGTGCCCCCATGGGCTTTGAGCAAAGGACAGCCAGGTCCCTCCAGCTGTGGCAGACCCTTCTCTTCCCTTCCAGTATCACTCAGTCCAGCTCAGTTCCTCAGATCTCACCCTTCCAGGCTCCCGTGTGTGTCTGTGCTGGCTGCTCACCACAGGGGCTGAGCAAAGCCCAGTGGTGGGGCTCAGCCCTTTCCACAGGCTGGTTTCCAGGTGGTGCTGCSAGATAAATCTTGTGCTGCGAGCAGGAGTCTCAGTGCAAGACCTGCTACTGAGTCATCAAATCTGAGTGTCCCTGGGTGTCCCCGGGTGTCCCCTGCTCCCAAATGGGGCAGTGAAAGCAATCTCRGAGTCCAGGCTCAGTGGGGGGCACAGCAAGGTGCTCATGGGAAGCAGGTTGCCTGCTCCAAAGGACAAATGCTGATTCTGGGACACCACACTGAGGTTACTTAAACCCAGTCATACTCCAAAGGTCGAATACTTAACCTCAGGAGACCATGTTGGGATTACTTAAACCCAGTCAGAAAACCAGAGTTATGGGATCTTCCTCAAGTGACCATATCCTGGGATTTGGAGGGCTCATCTTCCCAACTCTAAGCCTTGGCAGGTGAGGAGGAGTATGGGACTGCTTGTCCTGTGTGTTGGGACAGTGGTGTCTGCTCCTGGCCTTGCTGATTGTCACCATGGTGGGACACAGCCTTGACACTTTTTATTACAGTGAGCTTTGCTGGAAATGACAAAATCTCTGTCTTTTCACTCCTTTTGCTGCCTCCTTCCATAATGTCATAACTTTGGCCCACATGGCTGTGAGGAAACGAAAGGATGTGTCAGCATCCAGGTCACACCGCAGTCTGCCCTCGAGCTGTGTCCTGTCCCTTTCCCTTGCCCTCAGCCCTCCCACCAGCTCCACGTGCCAAGGGCTGGGCAGTCCCTGGGGGTGTTTTTCCCTCTCAGCAGAGTGTTCCCATTTCCCTGTGTTAAGCACTTCAGTAGTTAAAGGCTCTTTTCCTATTTTTAAATGACTCCTCAAGGCCTGATGAGCTGGATGGTGTTTCTCACTTCTCTCCCAGCTTCCTGATCTTTGAAATCAAGGCTGCTTTGATGGATTCCTAACCCAAGTTTTGGCTTCACTGACATCCTTTGCAGGATGAGAGTCGGCCTGTGAGAATGAAATCCTTCCCCAAATCTCCCYTTCTGCTCAGAGCAGCATTGCTGGCCACTGGCTTCACGTCCAYGTGCTCCATGGCCCCTCCCCACATTACCCCATCGCTGGGACGAGCAGGTCCTTCCCCTTCTTGGGTTGTTGTCACCTCTCCATCATCAGCTCCTCTTGCCTGCTCTGCTTGTCCTCCCTCCTGGGAGTTTCTGTGAGAGCTGCCATGTGCACATGAGCCTCGCTGGGTCCCCGGGGACAATGTGTGTCCTGCAGCTTCTCCTGCCCAGGCTTCCCTCACCCAGCCTGTCCCTGCTGCCAGCAGCTGGACACCTGCAGGGACAAGGATAGGGTGGTCCCCCACGCCCCTGGGAGACAGGAGGGGCTCTCAGCTCCACAGCTGTCCTTGGGAAGAGGGGTCCTGGTGGGAGGATCCTGTTACCCACCACCTCCACACACTGGCCCAGGCTCATGGGGGCAGCGAGCTGCCATGGGAGGAGGTTTGGGGGTGGCACAGACCTCGGCACAGCACCAGGGCATGAAGGGCACCTGTGCTCAGGGTTGTCCCTTCCCTTGCAGGTACATGGTGGATGCTGCTGACCAGGAGAAGATAGAGGCCTCCAAGAACGAACTGCACAACCTGCTCGACAAGCCGCAGCTCCAGGGCATCCCGGTGAGCTGCTGCCTCCGCTGGTGCCCCCAGCCACGCGTGGTCCCGAGGCCGGGCACTGCCAGGGCTCGCAGAGCAGATCCAGGGAGGGGATCCCCTTTCTTGGGGGTGTCCCTTCCCCTCTGCACTCCCGAGGGAGCCGGCYGGGGCTTTCTAGGCCAGAACTGGGCCAAGCAGCAGAGAGGGAGCTTTAGGGCAGAGAGCACAGACCAGGCCCCCATGTGTGAATCCGTCCTCTCGCAGGGATTTGCACCTGGTTTATGGTGTGACATTCAGGTCCCGTCTCCTGGGAGAGGGGCTCTGGCCTGGGACACGTGCAGGAGGTGGGACGTGGCACAGGCACACGCGCGTGTCGGGGTGGGATGTGCAGCGACCATCCCAAATCAGCAGCCTTTGAAAGGAGCTAATTGAGGATCTTGCCACGGATCCCAAACGTCCCCTGCCAGCTAAATTAAGCTCCTGACACRCCAGGCTGCAGTTGCAGGCCTTTGAACACTCTCCTCTGAGAACAAGCCCCAGACTGAACCGGGGGGATGCTGCATCCTCTGTGCTGCTGCAGAGCCCCAGCCCAGCCCAGGCAGCAGCCACAGCCCCRGCACCACCCCTGGGCACTGCCCCTGTCAGGTGACAGCCTCGTGGGCGCTCTGCAGGGACAAACCAGTCCTGGTGGGTGTTATTTCCCTTGCACAGCCTGAGAATGCCTTGGTGGATGTGAAGGGCCTCGAAGGAGGGATCAGTGATGGTGCAAACAGCTGTTTCTGGTGTGGGCTGGCTGCCTGCAGAGCAGGTTCTGCCTGGCACCCACAGCTTGCTCCTGCTGGATAACATCAGCTTTAGCCATTTCGCTTGACTTTTTGCTCAGAGATAGCAAGAGGCTCCTGGCAGAACGTCCTGGATGGCAGAACAGATGCTGGTGCCCTGCAGAGAGGATGTGCTGTGGGGCCATCTCTGCACTGGGTGTAGAGACTGCACAGGAGATGCTGTGTACGAGCTAATTAAGGCAGTTCATTGAAGTGCTCTGCCTCCTGAGTGCTGAACGGGGTTTCTCTGTTTGGGGCACCCTAGTGGAGTAGCCAGGGCTGTCTTGTGTCGTAGGCAGGCTCTGCTTCTGGGTGGCAGAAGCAGGTTCCTGCTTGGAGTGGCAGCCGGGAGCTTCAGGTGTGCCCTGTCCCGCCCTGCAGGTCCTCGTCCTGGGGAACAAGCGGGACCTGCCCGGTGCCTTGGATGAGAAGGAGCTCATTGAGAAGATGTAAGTGTGCCAGGGGCCCAAGCAGCCACAGTGGGGGTGTGGCACAGTGTGGCCCCCTCCCCACTCTGCCGTGTCCCCACCAGCACAGTCACCCATCTGGGCTGGCACAGACAGGTGGCTGAGTGAGGACGTCCGAGGTGACGCCTTGTGGAGACAGGGAGGAGCTGGAGCCACCAGTGCCAGGGCTGGGTCCCACGTGCCACAGGGTGGCGTGGGGGCCCGGCACAGCGTGGCACTGGCTGCTGGAGCTGGGCTGCCCCAGGTACCGCACTGGACAGTGGGACTGGGCTCCCCCCCGAGGGGATCTGGGATGTTGCACCGGCTCACGGCATCTCCTCCCCTCAGCCACCCCTCGGAGCACCCCTGGACCATGGGCACCTGTGCGGCTCCCAAAACCTCCCTGCCCCACTGGCTGAAGGGCTGGGGGAAGCTGTGGGATTTGGTGGCCAGGTCTCCGTGGGATCGGGTCCCTCCTGCCCCATCACAGAGCCCCCCCACACCGCCCCTGCCCCTCAGGCACGGAGTGACGGTGCCCTCAGGTGCAGCTCCGGGAGAGCCTGGGGAGCTGCTGCCCCTTCAGTGTCCCCTGTCTCGGAGACAAGTCCAAAGGGACCCTTCAGGGGCTGCCCCACACAGCTCAGGGGCTGCAGCCAGCACTTGCTCCTTGCCCACAGGAACCTCTCCGCCATCCAGGACCGAGAGATCTGTTGCTATTCCATCTCCTGCAAAGAAAAGGACAACATCGGTGAGTGCCGTGGGGTCACAGTGGGGGGTGCAGCCCCTGCCCCGGTGTCTGCCCAGGGGCGGGAGCGGGTGACAGCTGGGGCAGAGGCTGTAAGTGTCCCCTTCCTCTGCAGACATCACCCTACAGTGGCTTATCCAGCACTCGAAGTCCAGGCGAAGCTGAGGTCCCGCGGCCTGGCTCGGATTGGGAAGATGCCATTGTACAAGCCCATGCCCCTCTCTCCTGCTCTGTCCCTCCAGCTCTCTCTCTAGATGGGTATTTTTAGGGGACCCCAGACTCCGCTCACATTGGGGCAGAGTCCTTGTTTTTATTGTAAAGAAAATGTCCGACTGCCCTCCTCTCCTCCTCTCCTCCTCTCCTCCCCTCTCTCTCTTCCTCCATTTTGGCACTGTTCTGTTGTTGTCTGTGTATACAGTATATATATATGTATATATATTTTAATTTTTTAATTTAAGGGATAGCGCTGTTATTAAACTGGGCCCTGTGAGCGGTAGGAAAGCTGGGGCTCCCCGAGGCCAGCCAAGGGTCAGCGCTGGGAGGAAGAGGAGGGTGGCAGCAGAAGGCAGCCCTTGGGGACGGGGCTGTGCCAGCTGCAGGCAGGTCCCCTGGGGCTCCCTCTCCCCTTCTCTGGGTGTCCTGSTGCTCCTTCCAGGCAGAGGCCACCCTGAGGTGCCGCGGGGTGGCCACCTTGTCCTGCCTCAGGCTGCAGCGCTATGGGCRGGCAGGGGGGGTCAATGCCACCCGCAGCTCCTCGCCCCTCCAGGGGACAGGGATTAGTCACCTGCCAGCAGCCTCCCCCATTGCCTCCAGCTGCCCTGCCACTGCCCCAGCCCCTCCTTGGGGCCCAGGGCCACTTGTCCCCCTGCCCCACGTGCCCCCTGCTCTTGTGCCTGGGCTGAGTGCCTGGCTGCTCGGGGGGATGATCTGTGGCACTGGTGCCAGTGCTGGGGGCCCAGCAATAGCAGCAGCCCCTGGGGGAGCGGGGGGCTGGCTCCTGCCTCCCACCTGCCCCGGGGCTGGCTCAGCCCCCATAGCCTCTGGGAGGGCTCTGCTGGCTCCCCACGTGCCAACGGCATCGCCTGTGCCCGGCTGGGGCTGCTGGCTCTGCCCTGGCCAGGGCAGCCTTTGGGATGCCAGAGAGGGAGGGACACATGGAGGCACCTGGGGACACGCTCAGAGCATCTGTGCACCCTCAGTGCTGCTCACTGGAGCCAGGGGGTGTGCCCTGTGCCTGTTCCCCCTGTCCTCCTCCCCATTCCCTGCTTCCCGTTCCCTGCTCCCCATGCTTGCTTCACATTCCTACTCCCCACGCTCTGCTCCTGTGCCTGCTCCCCATGCCCTGCTCCCCATTCCCTACTCCCCGTGCCCTGGCTGGGAGCCCCGGGAGCCGTGGGGCACGGGGCAGTGGGGCTCTTGGGGACCACGGCCAGGTCTGTGTCCAGATGGAGGAAGGACTACGGAAGTTTAGTGGGGTGAGGAGGGCTGGGGCTGCCTGTGCCACGTCTGTGCCAGTGGCTGGGGCTCTGCAGGTGCAGCCTGGGGGCCCGGCCAGCTTGTTTGGGGCCTGCCTGGGGGGACTCAGCTGGACTGGGGGCCGCTGGCAGTGGGTGGGTGTGCAGGGGGACGCAGCCGCTGGTCCCAGCGCGGGGCTGGGGCACAGGGTGGGGGTAGCCAGGGGGGCTGCAGGGCCCCTCTCAGCCTCTCCCCGCTTGGCTCCGGGGCGTCAGGCCGGGGATTTATCTTCTGTTCTTGTTTTTGCAGAATTGCACAAAGAGAGGTTTCTTTTTGTTGGTTTTTTTTTTTTTAATTTAATGACTTGTAAAGTGTTGTCACCCCCCACCCCCCCTTTTTTTTTTGTAAGAGATATTTTGGCTCAGATTTGACCTCTGTTGGGAAATGATTCTTGTAACTGTACAATTTTTTTGCCTCCTAATAATAAATTAACAATTTTGCGTTGCGGGTGTGGTTGCACTCACGTTACTTCCTTGCCATTGGCCATTGGTACCACCCATCCTTTGGGGCCCTGCCCGGGTGGGGGTCCCTGTCCCCCTGGTAGCACTGGGCACCTGCCTGGTCATGCTCACCCAAGAGGTGCTGGAGGCACCTCTGAGGGCTCCAGGCCTTGTTTCGTGGCCTGGGTGCCAAGAGCAGCTCGGAGGCTCCACCTGTGGTGGTCATTGCTGCTGGACCTTCCTCTGCCCCTGTCGTGCCCCAGAACTGCTGCAGAGCCCTGCTGCCAGGCTGGGTTTTGGGGGCTGCAGTGCTCCTGCCTGCCCTCCCTGCTCCTTCCTGGGGTGCCCCTGCCCTGTGTCCTTTGGAGGTGGCCTCCTGCCCCGTGTCCTCGGGAGGTTGTGGCTGTTCCTGCTGGGGTCCCACGGCCCCGTGTCCCCGGAGGTGGCCCCTGCCCTGCGCTCCGGGGCTGTGCCCTGTGCCTGGCTGGTGCCCGGGATGGGAGCAGGGCCGGGGTTCAGCCCAGCCCGTGGGTGCTCTGCCTGCTGCGGGGCCACGTGCTGCCACAGCCCACGGTGACAGTGCCGCCCGCACCCCCTGCCCGCTGCCCGCGCCCCCCTCCCCACGCAGGCAGCCCGGCGGGGCCGCAGCACAAGCCTGGCTTTGTTCGCCCTTGGCCCGGGCTCAGGACGGAGCGACGTGGACCAGGCGCATGAGAGATGCCCTCCCCCACCCCCCGCTGCCACCAACCCCCCGCGGGACCCCGCTCACCCCGCGGGGACACAGGGCGGTGAAGGCATGGCCYGGGCTCTGAGCCCCCCTGCATCCCTGTGCCCAGACGAGACCCCTCTTCTCCCAGACTGTGGGGCCCAGCACGGGGTGAGGGGAGGAGGATGAAAGGAAAAACCCGGTTTTGTGCTCTCGGAAGAAAACTGGGGCTTTTGTTTCCCTGGCAACGGGGCTGCGAAAGCAAAGCCCGCGCGGAGCCCGGTGGGTGTAGCACAAAGCCCGCAGTGAGCCCCTCGCTTTCACTGCCCGTGGCAACCGGCTCCCTCGCCCCGGCATTCGGGGGCTGGGGCGGCTGCCAGGGCCGGGACAAGGAGCTCTAACAGCTCCCGAGGATGGGCTGCCACGGCCAGGCTGCCCTCGGGCAGAGCCGCCCCGCCCGCTCCCTGACCCCCCTGCCCCGCGTAGCGGCCGTGGGCAGGGGGTGGATGTGGGGTTGGAAACCCTGATGCCCTGAACCATCCTCCTGGGACAGTCCTGTCCCTGCCCTGGGCAGGTGGATGGGGGCCGGGAGCCCTGTGTGGGGCGGTTTGGGTGGGATGGGCTCACCCCAAGGCTCCCCAGGGGGTGCTGGTCCCGTACGTTCCCCCAGCACTGCACAGCAGCACCGTGCAGCTGGAGCACCTTGGTCGTGCATAGTGCACGGGGGGGAACCAGCAGGCTGTGGGGCACCTCAGCCCTGGGCTGGGCTGGCTGGGCTTTGCTGAGACCAGTGCACGTCCTACAAAGCACCCCAAGCCCAACGCTTCAGAGGGAACCCTCTCACAGGCACCGCTCAGCATCGCCCCAGAGGGAGGGGGCAAAGGGGCTGGGGCCTTTCCCCATCTCCCCTCGCCACTGCCYGCCCTGGCACAGCTGCTTCCCTGCCCTCATGCCCCCCAGCTGCCCATGGCCACCCCTGAGCCCCCCAGGTTTAGGGCAGAGCCATGCAAGGGGCTCGCAGSGCTCAGCCCAGCAGTGCCGGCGGCTGCAAGCACGACGTGCTCTAGGTTACTGGTTTATTGAGCTCATACAGGACACGGCTTGGATCCGTGGGATTCGGCCACTTGGACCTTCTCCTATTGTGGAGGGGCTGGCAGGAGGGGAGGGGACAGGATGAGGGCAGTTTGTGTTTGCTGTGTCCTCTGTGAGCCATCATGGCCAGCCTCCGTGTGGTGTCAGACAAGACCTTTCCGGCACAACGCCACCTCCAGAGCAGCAACCCCACAGAGCCCGGCCAGGCAGCCGGGACACGAGGGTGCTGCCGTCCTCGCTGGCCTTGGGGCAGAGGCAAGAAGGTCACCAGTGCAGCCATGGGGACTAGGGGTTTTGAGCCCCACCTGCCCAACGCTGGGTTTGAAGCCCCCGGCGCAGCCCCCTGAGCCGCCTCTTCTGCTTGTTCCACGTCCGGACACGAGCACTAATGGCAAAACAACGTTTGGTCTTGGGAGGAGGTGGTGAAACGATCTCTACGGCTGCCCGGCGGCGCTTAGCAGGGGGTGCCGAGGGCCAGCAGGGGCGGGGGAGTCTCCCGGGGCTTGTCGAAGAAGATGGAGGAGGACATCTCGGTTTTGAGCTTGCTGTCGGCGCTGCCCTCGCTGGAGGCGGTGTCGGGGCCGCAGCCCTCGCAGCAGCAGCAGCAGCAGTCCATGAAGGCCTGGCCCAGGGGACGGCAGAGGCACAGGAGCAGGACGGGCGTCACGGAGCACTTGAAGAACAGGAAGAACTGGTTGATGAGGTTGAGCAGGTCCAAGGTCTGCTTGGACATGTCGGGGGACATGTAGGCCGCCACGATGTTGCAGACGTTCTCGGGGGTGGTGCAGAGCCCGTAGACGACGGTGAGGGCGACGATGGTGCAGTTCAGGTGCCGCTCGCACTGGCCGTGCTTGGCGCCGCGGCTCTCGCCCTTCTTGTCGGAGCCGCGGATGCGCCGCGTCACCAGCTGGCAGCTGACGGTGAACAGCACGGGCAGGCAGAAGTAGCAGCCGAAGTACCACCACATGCGCGCGTTCTGGTAGGTCAGCACCAGCGAGTACACGGACTCGGGCAGGCTGGACAGCGGCTTCATGGTGCAGTACTCGCTCGCCGCGCCGGACACGGGCGACGTGTCCCGCGCCAGCTGCCAGAGCAGGAGCTCGGGCACCGACAGCGTCATGGAGCCCACCCAGATGACGGCCAGCTTGGCGATGATGGACTGGCACTGCTCGATGGGCCGCGTGCTGGCCTGCGGGCTGGTGGCCGCGTGGAACCTGTCGATGCCCAGGGCGCAGAGGCTGAAGGTGGTCACTCCCAGCGACGACACCTGGCGAGGGAGGAGGCAGAACAGGTGGGCCCTGCTGCAGGGACAGCACACGGGGCCTGGCTCTACCAAGCCCTGGCTACCTAAGACCACAACCTTTCCTTCAAAGGCTGTAGGGAGGTCACGGCCTGTGGGTGCATCCCGGGGGTTAGAGCCACTTTTCTGTGACTCCTGAAAGGATAAAAATGTCCCCTGACCTGTAGTCCCTGCCCAGCTCCCTTTTCTGCAGAAGGGAGAAGCTTAGCTGGATGTCTGTCTGTCCATCCAGCCAAGCTGGGAACAGCAGGATTGTCCTTCAGGCGCTTCCTCTGTTCTGGATGGCTCTTACACAGGAAAAGCAGGGACCATCACACCCACCAGCACCTTCCCAGGGTTCCCAAGGCCTGCCTGGACAGGCCAAGTGAGTTGAAGGCCCCGTTGTCCCAAATCAGCTTGGGGCAATTTCCGCTGCATTGAGAACAGCAGGAAAAACATCCCCTTTGCCAAAGGAGAAGGCCAAAGGAGGCAGAGGAACCACTGTGGCTCTGGGAGGGCTGGCCAGGCACTGACCAGCATTCCCAGTCCCAGCCCCAGAGCTGGGAGCCAAGTCCCACAGCCCTTGGCCGGGATGATGGCAGAGTCACATGCTGGYGTCCCCAGTGCCGTGGCCATTCCTGGCCTCACGAAGCCATCAAACATCACCCTGTGCTGAAAGCCCTTCCCAGCACTCAGGAAACCTCCCAGAGCTCCGCGTGGTGCGTGGGAAACAGCCTGGAACGCCACCCCCCTGACCCCCTCAGCCTTTTCCTGAGTCCTGGCCTGGTCCCTTCAGCAGCTGCTGACCAGAGCGATGCCAGCACCCAGCAGCACCACCGGTTATGCACAGCAGCATCTCCCCAGACACAGCCCAGCACCAGCATCCTGCACCCAGCACCGCCTCCCAGCATGTCCCAGCTCCTCTGCCCAAAGCCCGGAGCCAGCCTGGGCACCCAGCACCCTGCTCTGCCCCACAGCCAGCACCCTGGGCACCCAGCACCCTGCTCAGCCCCACAGCCAGCACCCGGGGCACCCAGCACCGTGCTCAGCCCCACAGCCAGCACCCTGGGCACCCAGCACCCTGCTCAGCCCCACAGCCAGCACCCTGGGAACCCAGCACCCTGCTCTGCCCCACAGCCAGCCCCCAGTGCACTGGCCCTGTGCCCTGGCTGGCATCTGCAGCCCTGGCACTGCTGTGCTGCTGCCTCCTGCCCCTACACCCTTCCACAGGCTCTTCTGTCTCTCCTGTGCCTTTGGTCCTGCGGGGACCCTTCTCCAGTGCCCTGGCAGGGGTGTAGTGCCTTCTCTAGTGCCACTGGTCAGCTCAGCACACCCCTGCACACGCCTGTCCCCAGGAGCCCATGTAACCAGCTCTGCTCCCAAAACCTGGCTCTGTGCCCCCCACAGAGCATTTGAGCAGCTACAAAGTGAGGACAGATCTGCTTCTCACGGTCCCACTGGACATGAACCCTGAGCCTCCATATGGGTTCTACTCTCTTAGCTGCCCCTTTGCTGGGGATTTGGCTCTGGCCTGGCTGTGGCTCCCACCCAGGCTCCCTGCAGCTGGGTCCCAGGTGAAGCCCTGGAGCCCCTTTCCGCCCGTGCTTTGTGGGGCAGGAGGGCAGTGCAGGGCTGGGTGCTGGGGGGCRGAGCAGGAGTGGCCCCACACCAGGACCCTGCTCCCCGCTCTGTGCCAGGCTCGTCCTCCTGCAGCACCAACATCTCACCGTGCCTGCYCCTTCCTGCCTCCCCCAGGACCGAGCTGTCCCAGGGGCACCCTGGTGCTGCTGAATCCCTGTGCCTGGTGGTGCCACCCCCAGGGTTCTCTCACGGGGACTGGGAGCCCACGAGCAGCAGATCTTCCTCAGATCCTCCTCAGGGCAGGGTCTGCTTTGGGAACGCCAATCGTCCCTTCCCATCCTTCCCAGGGACACTGGATCCACTGGGGCAAATTCCTGCCTCTCTCTGAGTCCACCCAGCTGCAGTGTTGGAGGCCTGASGTGGAGGACAGGGATGGGGCAAACACTCCATTTAGTGAGAGGCTGGGGTGGGACAGCTCTGGAAAGGAGCAGCCCTTGACTGCTGGGCAGGGGCAGAAGGGAGCAGGAGGGCTGCAGGGCTCCCCAGCAAACACCACATCACTGTGCTCAATGGGAAACCCAGGTCCACCACCCTGCACCCAGAGGACCCAGTGGCATTGCTGGGGTCCCCTGCTAGGGCTGTGCACTTGTAGGGACCCCATGAACAGCCAGAGACCCTCACCCAACTGCAGGGCACAAAGGCACTGGGGCACGGGCAGGTGACAGTCCCAGTGCCAGCAGGGCACGGAGCAGCTGGGAGCCCTGAACACTGGGGTGGATGCTCAGTGGGACGGGCAGGTTCTGAACCCTGTCTGGTCTGGCCAAACCTGAGAGGGTCTTCAGCGACCTCACACTGTCCCTGAGCTCTTCCAGGTGTTTGCACCCTTTGATAAAGGGGCACTGGCCCAGAGAACAGGCACGGGCAGGCTGGGTCCGTCTGTCCCACCAAGGCACGAAGGGGCACAGCTGGATCCCAAGGCTCCCTTGAGGATGGGAGATGCCCACGAGAGTGTGTGTTTCCAGCACAAGAGCAGGACCAGCCCAAATCCTGCCATCTGGGGCATTTTTGCTCGTTCTGCCATCCCCTGTCACCACAGATCCTGTGGCCTCCTCAGTGGGTGCCTGGCCCTCCCCAAATGTGGCCAACTTGTCACACATGAGGCTTGAGGACAAACACAGATCTCAGGTTTCCAAACCTAATTCCTGGCCTGTCCCATTCCAGTGCTGACCAGCACTGTCCACCTGCAGCCCCCTGCCCCTGGACCATCCTCAGCAGCCCACAGTGGCCAGTTTCTGGGCCAGCACACTGCAGGGCTGAGCCCCCGGGCTTTGAGGGGTCAGGCTGGGACAGGAACAGACAAATGGAGGCACCCTGCCCACAGACATCCCTGTGCTGGCTGGAGGAGGGTCTAACGGGCTCTTCCCAGCCCTGGCAGCACCGGTGCTGGCTGCAGAGCCTGAGGAATGGCCTGGGAGAGGGGCAGAGGAAAGGTCACTATAGGGACTGTCCCTCCACTCCTTGCAGTGCCCCACAGGGGGGCCTGTGGCACACAGTCCTTGCCTCCAGCAGCATGGACTGCCCCGCAGCGAGGGGGCAGGCAGGAGGGGAGCCCTTGACCCCTCCAGGGACCTGTGCAGCCCCTTACCTCCATGAAGGGCACGATGCGGCAGGACATGTCCCCCAGCAGCCTCTTCTTGGTGATCTCGTTGAAGATGACCACAGGCAGGCAGAAGAAGAGGATGAGGAAGTCCCAGAAAGCCAGGCTGGCCAGGATGGAGTTCCAGGCGCTCTTCATGTAGTAGTTGTGCCACACGATGCACATGACGGAGAGGTTCCCGATGATGCCCACCGTGAAGACGATGAGGGACAGGAACATGACGGCGTAGGCGCTGTAGGAGCTCTCCGTCACCGGGTACAGCGGGTTCTGGATCTGCAGCCGCCTGTCGGACACGGTGGTGAGGTTGGCTCGGGGCTCTGCCCCGTCGCCGTCCGTGGGGACCCCGGGCCGCTGCTGCGAGGGGTCGGTGCTGGACGGCAGCAGGGCCCTGGTGGGGTGCAGGCTGGCGGAGTTGAGGGGCCGCGGGAACTCCACGCGCACGCCGGGCACGTAGTGCTGCACCGACTTGGAGTCCTCCTCCGCGCCCCGGCGCAGCCTCTCCCGCATCTCCTCCGGGCCGTCCCGGGGAGCCGCGGGCCGGCTCTCGCCTCTCTCCGCCTCGCCGCCGGCGCCGGCCCTGCCTCGCACCCCCGCGGCCCCCGGGCCCGGCGGCAGCAGCAGCAGCAGCAGCAGAAGCGGCGGCGAAGGCATCGTGCCCCCGCGACGGTCCCCGCACCCTCGGGGAGCGCGGCCCCCGGGGCTGCACAGGAGCTGTGTCCGGGCGCGGCCGCTCGGTCCGGCTCCGGCCGCGGCTCTGGCCGCTCGGGGAGCGCCGGGCGGGATAAAGCGGCGGCGGGAGGGGAGCCGAGCCCTCTGCTGGTCACCCACCGCCCGGGAGATGGGACAGCGGCCAGACCGGGCAGGTCCACATCCCCCAACACTCCCCAGCATTTCCTTCAACATCCCCAAACATCCCCCCAGCACCCCCCGGCATCCCCCCAACATCCTCCAGCATCCCCCAAACATCCCCAAACCTCTCCCCAGCATCTCCACAAATCCCCCAGTATCCCCAAACATTCCCCAACATCACCCCAACATCCCCCAGCATCCCAAAAATATCCTCCAACATCCCCAAACATCCCTTCAACATCCTCCCAGAATACCCCAGCATCCTTCAACCTCTCCCAGCACCACCCAGTATCCCCCAACACCCCCAGCATCCCTCAACATCCCCCAATATTCCCCAAGATCCTCCAAAATTCCCCAACAGCCCCAAGCATCCCCCAGTATCCCCTGAGAACAAGCCAGAGGAGGGGTGCCCATGGCCTGGCACTGCCATGGCCTGCGGAGCTCAGCTCTTCCCATGGGAGAAGTTCCACTCTCTCCCTGGAGCAAGAGGCACTCAGGAGGCCTGAGGCCTGGCACTGGGCACCATGTGGCACATCTGGCACTGGGCACCATGTGGCACATCCCCTGCACACTCAGCCTGGACTCAGGGCACCCTCAGATGGCCAAACCACCTCCCTGGGGATGGAGGGGCCACAGGGCTGCCCTGGGCGGGAGGAAGGACTGGTGACCCTGGGCGATGCTTCTTGCCACACCATGGGGTCAGATCTGCCGGCCCAGTTCTCCCAAGGTTTGTGGCTGCTTTTCCTCCTGACTTCCCCTCCGGACAGAGGTTTGAGCAGAACTGGGGTGCCTGATCCCTGTATCTGAGACTCCTCCCAGATCCATAAGCTCCCACACCCATCATCTTTCCCTTTTTCCATCTCCTATCCCCATATCCACCTCCTCTCCTCTGTCCTAGTCTCCTGCTCCCCTACCTGTTATCCCTCCCTGCACTGTCACCTCTTCCTCAGCCTGTGGGACTGGAGGGACCRGGGGTTCCCTCTGGGGCCATGCAGACAGCCTGTGGGGATGGATGTCTGCCAGGCCTGGAGCTGCAGAGCTGCCCCACCCCTGGGGAGCTCCAAGAGTGTGTCCCTGTCCTGCCCAGGATGCCTCACCCCTGGCAGCCAGCAAGCCCCAGCTTCTCCCTACCTGGGACCTTCTGCCACGCCTGCCTGGCACTGCCCACCCCTCCCGGAGCCAGCAGGGACGCTGGGCTGGCATCCCAGAGCACTGGGGAGAGGGGCCTCCTGCTGTGTCCCTGGGAATGGGGACAGCCAATGCCACTGGAGCCACGGCAGGGACTCTGAGTCCTGGGGCTGAGGCTGCTCCTTCCAGCTGAGTGTGTGGCCACAGCTGGCAGGACACTGGGGACAGGAGTTCCAGCAGTGGGATACAGGACACTGCTCACAGGGGTTTCATGGGATACAGGACACTGCTCACAGGGGTTTCATGGGATACAGGACACTGCTCACAGGGGTTTCATGGGATACAGGACACTGCTCACAGGGGTTTTGGAGTGGGATGCCCCCTGCTCTACCCAAAGTCACGTGCTCAGCTGGCATTTGGTGCTTGGCCACCTCAGCTGGGCAGGCAGAAAGTCCATGGGGGCAGAAGGAGTCTCTGCTCCCAAATCAGTGGGCTCAGGGAGGCACAAACCCTTCACCACTGCTGTGCTGGAGCTGTCCCTCCAGCGTGTGTGACAGCGAGGGACAGCCACGGCCACAGGGCTGGGGGGCTGTGCCTGGCTGCCCTCCTCCCTCACACTGCTCCTGCAGCCAGGAGCTGCTCTTTGACTCCAATAATGCTCTGACTTTTGAGCATCGTTTGGAAATTTTCCAGAGAAAAGGAGGATTTTATYTCTTGCTGGGTTCTACAGGAGCAGATGGTGGCAATACTCGAGGTCTGGCCTGGGGGAGGARGCACCACTGCCTCGAAGTGGTCACTGGCCTGATGCTGGCAGAGCCTGAGTGCAACAGAGGAGGAACAGCTCAGCCTGAGCTCATGGACAGCCTGAGCATCTCACAGGGCTCCTGTGGCCTGGCAATGGCTTCAGSGGCTCTGGCTGCAAGGACTCCAGGGAATCTGTAAAAGTTCATGGGACAGCCTCAGGGTTCATGACTGCTCTGGTCTTGGCCCACTGTCCCATACCTAAAATGAGCCAAGCATCCTCCTCAGTGGGGAACAAACCCCCAAAAGMGCTGAGCTGTGTCCAGTTTGAATGGGCACAGTGCCGTGCCCCGGTGTGGGGGTGCCAGCAGAGTCAGGGCGTGGGCAGCTTGGCCAGCCAAGCACTAAGGCTGGTTAACTGAAGGATCAATAACTTGAKCTTGCTCCTCAGCGAACCCCCAGGGCTCACCCAGCTCCCTCTGCACAGGCCAGGCAGGAGAGATGGTGGCACCAGTCCCCACACTGCGCTCAGGGAGTGATGACACTGCACCTCGGCGAGGCTCGGGGAACAAACGCGCTGTGCCAGGGGCCAGGGCGGGCAGCTTGGCAGCCCCCAACATCCCCTGAACACCCTCCAACATCCCCCAAACACCCTCCAACATCCCCCAACATCCCCCAAAATCTGCAGCAACACTCTAACATGCCCTAGCATTCCCCAGCATCTCCCAGTATCCTTCCAACACGCCCCAGCTTGGGCTGAGCAGAGGCCAGGCACGGCCTGGGGAGGAGCGGAGGAGGCTGAGTGCCCTCAGTGCCACACGGGCTCGGAGGAGGGAGCCCTTGGAGCGCGGCTCCCGGCAGGTGCTGGCAGCAGGTGTTGTTCTGCTATTTTTAGTTCCATTTCGYGGCCGTTGCACAAGGGCCGGGTGTGTCACGGAGCTGCTGGAGACAACAGCAGAGTTCACTGGGGCAAGGTGACACCGCCGTGGCACAGGAGCCACCTCGGGCTGGCTCTGTCACCCACGGGATCGCTGCCCCAGCTGCCTCCCTGAGATTCTCCTCTCCTTTCCCTCGCTCTTCGCAGGAGCTCTCAGCCAGTGGGGGTTCCTGGCTGGCCCCAAGCTGGGGSCCCGACAGCAGCCCTGGACACTGTTTGGGAATGGCACATCCATCTTCTCCAGCCCGAATTCACCGAGGGGTGAGGCTGTTTCTGGGGAGATGAGGGTGTGTTTTGCAGATGTCTCCTGGGAGGTTCCTCGTCAGAGCCCAGGCATTCCACTGTGACCCAGGGGAGGTTTTGTGCTACATCCCTCCGTCCAGATATTTCATCCAACCCTCTGTGTTTTGGACAAGTCTGCACAAAAATCACACACTACCTAAGACCTCCATCCCCCCACAGGGACACCCCCTCAGTAACACATTCCAAACGCTCTGACAGGAGAGGGACACGAGTCAGGAGCGTTCCTGAGCCTGCTCTGCCCCACACCAACCGTCCCATTCCSAGGCTGTTTAAAGCTGCTCCTCCGGAGCAGGACAGCTCTGAAGTAGCCAAGGGCAGATGCAAAACCACCTGGCAACTGTTTCACCCCCTGCCCCATGTCCATGCACCCGCCACGGCTCCCCGGGGGCCGGGGATGGTTGAACAGGGACACGTCTGACCCCACTGCTGGGCTGTCTCTCCTTGCCTGGAGGGMACAGTGAGGGTACCAGCCCCAAAACACCAAAACCTGCAGAGTGGGTGGGTGGGCACATTGGGACCCCCATCTCAGCTGATGAGCTGCTCACACTCCCTCCTTGCCCCTGTGTTCTCCTGCTCCAGCATCTCCCTCGTGGAGCCCGGTGGGGTGAGCTGTGCCTTGTCTCTCTGCCACTGCTCACAGGCTTGGGRATTTCTGGGGGGCAGGAGAATTCCTCTGTGCCATTTGCTCCAATCTGAGCCCAGAAGGATGGCTGAGATGGAGAAAGCTGGAGAGCCTGGGCAGCAATAACGTGGTGGTGCCTGCAAGGGTGATGCCTGTGCTGGGACGGACAGTGGGAAGGGCTGGGATGGGATGGGATGGGATGGGATGGGATGGGTCACCTGAGGGCACATGGGGCTGCCCGTGGGCAGGATGAGGAGCATCTTTGCCAGGAGGTGACAGCCCAGTGCTGCTGAGCTGTTTGCCTCAGGCTGGGGGGGCGGCAGGGACGAGCTGCCCTGTCCCCGACGGTGTGGCCCACCCCGACACCTCGGCACTGAGGCTCCTGTCCATGACCCCAGGCTCCTGTTGGCATGGCTATCACGTTACAGAGCATCCCCACACCAGGCTCTGGGGATGTCAGGGTCGTCCAGCTYCTCTGCTCTTGGTAGGAGCAGGTCCCTCATCAGACCCTGACGGTGAGAGGAGACCCAGCACAGCTCAGCTTGCCAGAGCCTTGCGGGGCTCACACTGTTCCCCCCCTTCTCTGTTAATGAAAACGTCTTTTTTTMTTGAAACAGAATCAATGTCATGACCCCGAGAGGCTCCAGCCTGCCTTGTGAAGAGCTTTGGTGAGCTCCCGGGGCTGCCACAAGTTGTCTCTGACAGCACACAGCAGCAGGGGACCTTGCAGAGGTGGCAGGGGACACTGCTCTAGACCCCCCCAGCCCCTACAGTGCGTGTGCCCCTCGCCCCACAGCACCCCTCTTGCTGGAGAGCCTCAGGGCGTGCGAGCCCAAACACCCAAAGGCAGGAGGAAAACGTTGCCTTTTGTTTCCACCAAACAGTTCGGCTGCGGCAGCAGCGCAATAACCGGGCTGGTCCCCGCCTGTTTGCCCGGGACAGGAGGGACGGGGCRGGGAGGGGACACGGCAAACACAGACGGCTGCTGCAGGTCACCCAGCGCTGCCGGAGGGCTGCGGGCGCAGGGCACCGCCGAGGAGCTCCCCGCGGCTGCTGTCCCCCCTGTCCCGAGCGACGGGACTCCCCCGTGATTTTCCAGCCCTCCCACCGGCGGCTGAGCCCAGCCCGGTGTCACCGGAGCGCCAAGCTGAGCCTGCCCCGCTCAGGCTGGGGGTCCCGGCAGTGTCCCGATGGCGCTGATCCCGCACCCTGCCCGGCTGCTCCGCGGGGGGGACGATGGAACAGGAGAGGAGGCACAGGGGCTTCCCGCAGAGGGGGGAGTCAGGGAAACTCATCCRCGCCAGACTCCGTGTCATCGCTCCCTGCGGGGCTGGGGTGCAGTTGAAGTTAGGGGTTTGGGGAGTGAAACGCTCSCACTCCGTGTTTGACCAGCACGCCGCGGTGCCAGCCAGGAGCCAGGACAGGCTCTGCAGCTGCAGTTTCTCCTCCCCTGCTCCCGGGAGCTCGAGAGAAGCCGCTCCCACCCGACCGTGTCCCGCTGCACCGAGCTCCCAGCTGCCGGCGCTGCGGGCGTGAACGCACAGCCCGTGGCATTCCCGACCTCCGTGGGATCCCAGCCCTGCTCCCGTGCGATCCCAGCCCTGCTCCCGTGGGATCCCAGACTTGCCCCCGTGGGATCCCAGCCCTGCTCCCGTGGGATCCCAGCTCTGCTCCCGTGGGATCCCAGCTCTGCCATCCCGTGTCTGCTCCCGTGGGATCCCAGCCCTGCTCCCAAGGATCCCAGCCCTGCTATCCCAGCTCTGCTCCCGTGGGCGGGTTTCCCGGGAGTCGCTGCTGTAAAGCACAGCACGAACACTCAAACCCATTTTACAGCGGGAACACCAAAAGGACAGCGGGATTTGCCCCGAGCCGCAGCAGGAGGGGAGTTCCTGGGGCTGCCTCGCAGGGAAGAGCACGGGGACATCCAGGCACTCCGTGGGTCGGTGCCGTGGGTGTGCAGGGAAGCGTTCCCAGCTCTGTGAGCAGCGGCTGCTCTTCTGTCTGCATCGGGGCCGTCGTGTTGTGTTCCAAGAGGAACTGAGAACCCACAGCAAGGTCATCTTAGGGCAAAGGCAGTATTTTCCTGTGGAATTAAACAAGCAACGGTCTGGAAGCAGCAAAAGGCCATTGGGAGAGGCCCTGAGCTCTCCCCTTCGGTGGAGCCCCCTTGGGGATTCACCTCCAAGTTCCCTGTAAACGCGGGAAAAGTCACAAATGCAAAAATGTGACTTGGAGCAGAAACACTCCTAAGTTTAGGAGTGTTTAGTGTAGAAAATAAACCTCAAAAATAATCCTTCAAGTCCACTATCTTTCTTTTGGGTTGAATATTTGGTTTCTCTATTCATCTCTGGCTCTAGCAAGAAATCCTTTCTTTTTCCCTGCTGTGGGTAAACCTCGTGTTCCCTTGCTGCTGTGTCCCCACTCTGGCCATCCCACACCGCGCCCAGGGGCTCTGTGGAGCTCGTTTTGGGTGACAGCTGCACGGGGGGTACTGCAGCAGCCCCCCTCAGCCCTGAATCCACCCTGGTGCAGGTGATGTGCTCATCCCCCCATTTCAGGCACCACTCTTGRGGTGCTTTAACACCCCTGGCTGCTCTCAGGGAACCCCAGCACCTCCTGCAGCCATGGGGGTCCCAGCCCCATCCGGCTGTAGGCACACTGGGGCTCCAGAGAAATGTGGGAAGGGCGTGGGGGAGCTCTGGGAGCAGGGAGTCTGTGCTGGGTGATTTGTGCCGGGGCTGCTGTCCCGCTGGTGGAACGACCTGTGGCTGCWCCCGCCTGCCTGCCAGGGAAGCACCTGTGGAGAGCAGCCTGCTCCCAGRGCTGTGGGGCCCCGAGCTAGGCCTGGTGCCCGGCCACGCTCTGCCCCAGCCGTTCCAGGGCTCAGAGCAAGAGCCAAAGGTGATTTGTGCTTACCAGGAATGCCGTGGTTGGTGTTTCCCTGGAAAGCTGCGAGGAGGGCGTGTGGGCAGTCTGTGCTTGCTGTGCTCCTCGGGGCAACAGACAGCCCCCAAAGGCTGCTGGGCTCCCAGGCTGGCAGCAGGGGGGCCAGTGCCACAGCCCTGGGGACCAGATCTGYGCCCAGCAGCGGGCACGGGTGGGCTGCAGCTCTGGGAGAGGCTGTGGTGCATCCGGGGGTCCGTGGGCACAGGCAGCCCTGCCTGCGTGGGCTGGCAGCTCCTCGGGGGCGGTGGCCACAGGTTTCCCCGCTGCAGGGGTTCTATTCAGAGACCTCCAACCCATATTCTTTGTCTCCTGAGTGGCCTCTTCCGGTTGCCCCACTCCTGGCCCTCAAACAGACAGCTCACCCTCTCCATCCTGACCAGACACTGCCCGTCCTGTGTCCATGGGCAGCACCAGGCCACGGTGCCCAGGGCCTGGTGCTGTGATGTGCTCAGTAACCCCAGAAACGTCCATCCATCATTTGCCATCAGACTCCACAGAGCCTGTGCCACACCTCATCCCTTCCTGTGGGGCCAGGGGTCAGCACCAGGGGCTGGAAGCAGGGTGGGCATGGAGAACTGGAGGCAAYGGCCCCCCACTGATGCCCAGAGGTGGCTGGGGGCCAGGAGTCCCTGCCCTCCCTGGGGGAGCTCTGGGGGTCCTGCTTGTTTCGCACTGAGCTGGCAGTAGGAGGGTGCTGGGGGCAGGATCCAGACCCCTTGGC
The DNA here is from genome assembly GCA_018881555.1 of Amblyornis subalaris. Taxonomy (NCBI): domain Eukaryota; kingdom Metazoa; phylum Chordata; class Aves; order Passeriformes; family Ptilonorhynchidae; genus Amblyornis; species Amblyornis subalaris. The sequence continues at coordinate 2,826,766 of JACAXG010000081.1, read as the reverse complement.
TATGCCCCCATGGCTGCCCACAGCCCAGGCTGTCCCACGGCCCCGGTGGGGAGCAGGGCCTGACGGTGACATTTGCCAGCTGCCTGGCTGGGGACAAAGGTCACCATGCAGAAATTTCAGCTGCTTGCTCATGGAAAATTCCCTGCTTTGCACACATGCAAATGAGGGCTGGGGATCCTGTGCCCGTGCCCCTGCCACTGCATTCCCTTCTCCAAGCCCCAGCCGGGCTGGGGGTTCTGTACTGCCCCCACTAAGGTCACCATCACACACATTGGGTCCCCAAAATCCATCCTTCCCCCTGGAGATGTCCTGGTCACAGGGCATGGCTGTGTCCCCAGGGCAGCTCTCACTGCCCACAGCCTGTCTGTGCACCTGGGGTGGGCTGTGCCATCCAGACCTCTCTGGGGCCAGAGGAGCCTTTGCTGAACCCACACAGAGTCAGGGCCATCCCGAGGCCCCAGGGACCAGGGGTGTCCCATGGAGCAGGTCACATCCCCATTGCTGTGGACAAAGAAGCAGGGAAAAAGGTTATGCCAGGGTCCTTGCAGGTAGGAGGTCATGGGAGGASACAGGCATCCATCCTTGCTCCGCTGTGCAAGTCTGGTACCTGTGCCCGCTGCAGGGCACCGCAGTGCTGGCACTGTGCTGACGCTGTGGGGGTTGGGGGGCAGGACCCCCCTGAGGTCCCAGAGCTGCACACCATCAGCACCACATGCTCTGAGGAGATCCACAGAGCAGGCCCAGGGAAGGGSAGAGGACAGGAAGGGAATCTCCTAAGCCTTTACCTTAAAAGTCCTATTTTCCAGGGTCCTGCCTGCGATGCTTGAAGGATGATGCAGGAAGGGAAAAGCCTCCCTATCAAGCCTATTACCCTGCAGACCTCCTGCACCTTGGGATGCTCACTTTACAGCCACGAGGAGATGACCACGGGTGGGCAAGATGTGCTCCACCAAGGTCAGAGCTGTTCTACCCCAACATCTGCAGAATCAGTCGCAAGCACAGAGGTGCCAGTGGGATTCCTGAGGCTGCTGGCACCATCCATCCCTGGGCAGAGCTGCTAGCTGTGGCTGTGGCAGAAGGAGAGCAAGAGGGAGAGGATGGAGAAATCCCCAGGCTCCCTGTGCCGTTTTGCCCACTCTCCAGTGAGTCAGTGCCACACAGGGAATTGCTGAGCACCGAGGCTGTGACCCACACGGCCTCCAGCCAGCGACCCACAGAGGGCTGGAGCTCCTCAGTGCCACAGCAGGGCTGGGGCCAGCAGATGTTCTGCCCTAGATTCAGGTCAGAGGCTCCAGCTTAGCCCCAAAGCCAGCAGCCCTGAGTCACGGGTGACGATGCCCTGCCGGTATCTCCCAGGTGTGGCAGCACCGAGGGGGTGGTGATGCAGCAGGAATTGCAGCTTGCTGCTGATAACACTCGTGACTGTGGGTGGGGGATGTCTCTGCTATTCACAGCTTTGGGCAATTGCTGAGGAGCTGGTGAGACTGATCACTTGTCTGGCACATGGCCAAAGTCTGCCGGGATTTGGGCTTTTTCCCTGGGAGAAGCCATTGAGCTCCAAGGAAGCCTCCTCACCCCCCGTCCCTGTCCCCGTCCCTGTCCCTGTCCCTGTCCCTGTCCCTGTCCCTGTCCCTGTCCCTGTCCCTGTCGGCACAGCCATGTTCTGCTGCCTACATGTCCTGACCATCGTGTTGGGACCTTTCCAGCCCACTCCACCGAGTCCCAGTGCACCACCTGGGAACAAAGCCAGACCTGGACCCCAAATCCTCTTCTGTGATAGGACCAGACTAGTGATAGGGCCTGAGGGAATGGCATGAAGCTGTGCCAGGGGAGGGTTAGGCTGGGTATCAGGAAAAAGGTTCTTCCCCTAGAGGGTGGTGGGCACTGAACAGGCTCCCCAGGGAATGGGCACGGCCCCAAGGCTGCCAGAGCTCCAGAAGCCTTTGGATGACACTSTCAGGGATGCACAGGGTGGGATTGTTGGGGTGTCTGTGCAGGGCCAGGAGTTGGACTGGATGATCCCTGTGGGTCCCTTCCAACACAGGAGATTCCCTGATTCTCTGATTCTACAATGGAGCAGGGGTCCAGGGCTGGCTGCAATCCCAGAACACTTCTGAGGACTCTTTGTATTTGGGGCAGATGGTCCCCTCGTCCTACCAGGCTGTCTTAAGTCCTAATCATGGTCATGCAGGTGACCATGTCCTGCCCAGCCTGGCAGGTCTCCCTCWCAGAATACTGAACAATTTCTCTGCTCTCTGTACAGGAGCAATCCTGGGGCTGCCAGCAGGGAACAAGGTCAGAGGGGGCAGTGGGAGGGTAGGATCCAAATGGAGATACTCTGTGAGCATCACATGACAAAGCTCTGGAGGATTTCCAGCACCTCTGGACCTGACATCCCTTTGTCTGCAGGGTGCTGAGCGAGCCCCGAAGAAGGGAGGGGGGAGCAGAGGGCCAGTGCTGACAGAGCCAGTGGGGCACAGCCAGGGTTCTGCCCTACGTGCCTGTGCTCCGGTGAGCTCATGGCTGTGGACGTAGGAAACACATGAAATGGAATATCTGGGCCATCTCCCCACTCCCAGTGTGGCAGGCTGGCAGATAAGATACCACGGGCAGGTATTTGAGTTAGTGCCGTGTCAGGCTCTGGGGCCGGGGCCAGGGCAGGCTGCCAGGCAGGTGGCAATGCTGCCAGGAAGGTGGCAATGCTGCCAGGCAGGTGGCAATGCTGCCAGGCAGTGCAATGACACTGCTGCCAGCCCAGAGTGCCACCCCATTCCTGTAGCACAGCGTGATGGCAGTGGATACCCCCCGTCTTCCTCCTTCCCCGAAACTCTGACAGACAGCAGTCAAAAAGGACACCCAAAATGAAATGAACAGATAAAAAGCAGCAGCTCTGYCTGAGTCTTGGGGAAGGTGAAGACAGCAATGTTTGGAGGTGAAAGATCCTGCACTAATAACTGTTGATGCATCCAGAACCTGCCCCAAAACTGTTTTGTGACTGCCAGTTGAGAGAATCCCGTGCAGAGGAGACCTGACGTGGCAGCCCTGTCCCATGCCTCAGCCTGAGGGCCCAGCCATGCCCCTTGTGCAAACACCTCAGGGTGGGGGTGGCTGTGAGGGTGGCAGAGACCAGCCAGAGGAGTGAGAGACTGAGTCAGTTCCGTTTGAAATAGAAAGCCCCTGTCACCAAGGTCTGCCCTGAGTTTTGGTACGTGCTCGGAAGGAAGTCACTGCTCCTCCTGCACTTCTGCTCCCATCTTCACCAGCCCGGTTTGATCAGAGCCACGGCCCCAGTTAGGAGGTCACCGGTTCACTGGGGACAGTATTTGCTTTGAGGTAGAGTTTCAGTCCCAAACGGTCCCTGGAACTCGGGAAAGCTCTGCTATTTCCACTGTCCACCATGGCTTTTAGCCTATAGTGTCCTTCTCTTCCCATCTCATCTCCTCTGCCACTGGCAGAGACACCTCTGGTCCCTCACCCATGTTCGAKTTGGGGACCCATCTTTGGGCGCCTCTTCCTCTGAGCTTTCTTGGAATGGACCAATTTGCTGAAATTACTTTTCTCTTTTCCCTATCACCATTTTCTCTTTCCTTCTGTATTTGCAGATGCTGAAGTTTTCTGACCTCAGTGTGGAAGATGGAAGGACCCTCCTAATCCCACTCTTTTCCCACTCAGTGTTTGAGAAGGGGCATTAGCTGCTGGGTGCCTGTGGTTTCCTAGGAGTCTGCTTTGRAGAGGTGCTGAGCCTGGGATATCGTGATGGGGTCATGCTGATGGGTCACTGCAGAGGGAGCAGGTCTCCCACAGGAGCAAGGAGCCCCTTCCAAGATGCATCTGCTCTAGCTCCAGGTCTCCCACGATGGTACCCACACTCTTCCCTCTCCCTTTCCCTGATTCCAAACACCTTTCTGACCTTGGGTGACAGAGTCCTGCCAACCCGCTCTGCCAGGAGGAGGGGCTGAGCCCTCGCGGGTGGCTGGGCAGGCGTGGGCGGTATCTGCAAACCCTGAGTCAGGCTGCAGGAATGCAGTCGGGATGGAGTGGCAGGGAAGGACAACAAAAGGACAAYCACCTGACCCACGGTGCAGGGGATCTCCGAGTCTGTGGGTGATGTTTTTCCCTGCAGGTGACATGGCCACAAGCCCTTATGCCCACACCTGCACCTGGCTGTGAACACACGCCCCACCTCTGCTCACCCCTGAGCAGCCCCTTTCCTGACAGCCACCCTGGGGTGACACCACAGGGATGTTCTCCTGGGTGCAGCCTGTCCAGCCACGGATCTGCAGGGTTTCAGCAGGGTCAGGGTGGTCACCAGCCCAGATCCTCTCTCAAGCATTATTCTCCTCCTGCAGTGTTGGAGTCAGAATGAGGAGAGCCCTCCCCGGCTCTGGGGCGCAGCAGCATCGCTGCCAGCAGAGAGGAACCATGGCAGGGAACCACGGTCCTGGCTGCCCTCAGGAGACCCCTCTCCGTGGACCTCCACGTGCCTGGGCAGGCTTGAGAGGTGCACAGCACCAGCCATCACTCCCTGCACACCATTCCCAGCTCACAGCCACGGAGCACCTCTCTAGGATTCCACAGGGGCCCTGCCTTTGTGGAATTCAACCTCACTCTCCAAGAACGTGTCCCCAGCAGCTGCTGGAAGCAGCATCACCAGCCTGGCCAGCACATCTGCAACTCCTCGGCCCACAGGCAAATGGATTGCAGCTCCAGGAACAGCCCCAGCCAAGGCTGAGTGTGTGGCAGAGGCTGAATGCACACAGATCCCACTGGCACCTCAGCCCCCCAGAASCGGGCTGTGGACCAGGAGAGCCCCCCAAGGCCATGCCCATGAGGTGCCTGCTGGGGCTTGTGCTSCCCCTGGGGCAGGCGTGTCATACGGTGTAAACTGCTTGATGAAAAGGATTTTTATTAAAATAAACTGCCTGAGTGTCTCACACAGAGTATCTCCCAGTTTCACTCACCCTCACTCTCACCCACACAGGGTCTGCCCAGGTGACCRGAGCAGCACTGGTATGAGGGATGGTGGCACATGGGTCTTTACGGTGTCTCATGGGTTCCTCTTTCCTGGCTACAGCAAGCGGTGCTGACAGCTCTTTTACACCCTTTAGGAGCTGACCACTTTCACAGAGCCTCTGATCCACCTTCCAAGAGCCTCAGGCTGGATTGTTGACTCTGTCTGGGTTTCSTTGTTGTGGGTGCCTTTACAGCCTTGTTGTGGGTGCCTTTGCAGGTGCTATCCTGGTGGCTGGGGAGGAGGATGATGTAAGGTACGTGCTCGGAGCTTGTTGCCATCCTTCCACTATCAAAGCGCAGGTCTCGTGCTGGTGTTACCCCAGCCCTTATCAAGGTGCAGCCGTCTGGGCTGATGTAAACAACAGATTGCTCAGCATCTTCCCGGTGTTGACTGTGCCCTGTGCAGGCCATGCTCATGATTTCCTCTTTAGAGTTCCTTCGGGTACTTTCAAACGCAGCCAGTCCCACAGACGCTTCCTCCATCCCAGTCTCAGTGTACCTGAGACACGACTTTACCTGCAGGACAACAAACCTAGGCCAAAATGTTCTTCTGATGACCATAAAGATCCCTAGGACAGGAAACCAGCAGCATAAAGCCTGCAGCAACAGTTAYGTGCAAAAACAGGGATGCTATTAAAATTAAGAAACTAAAAAGAAGAAGGAAATTAAGAAATTAAAATTAGCAACCAGAAGAGTTCCTGAGCTGGAAGGGGCCATTGAGTCCAACCCCTTGTTCTGCACAGGACCCCCCAACAATCCCACCCTGTGCCTGAGAGCATTGACCAAATGCTCCTGGAGCTCTGGCAGCCTTGGGGCCGTGCCCATTCCCTGGGGAGCCTGTTCAGTGCCCACCACCCTCTGAGGGAGAACCTTTCCCTGATATCCAGCCTGACCCTGCCCTCGCACAGCTCCAGCCATTCCCTGGGTCCTGTCCCTGCTCACAGAGAGCAGAGATCGGAGCCACCCCTCGGGAGGAGCTGCAGCCCCCGGTGAGATCTGACCTCGGGCTCCTTCAGGCTGAACAGACCAAGTGCCCTCAGCSGCTCCTCGTGTGGCCCCTCCAGACTTTTCACCATCTTCATAGCCCTGGATATTCTCTAACAGTCTTTACAGCACGTTGGACGTTATGTCAATACAACACTGGAGGCAGAGAGCAAACATGCTCATAGAGATCACAGAGATTCCAGCAGTGTTATAGCAAACGTTTGTGAAAAGTGAGTGTGGGAGCCTGCTGGAAGTAAAGTGATATCTTTGAACAAGCCATAGCCGTGTCCAAACACTGGGGAGGGTAAACCTGGGCAAGTGAAACGTGAAACCATGGYCAGGCAAGCCAAAATTTTTTTTGAGGAACAACTTGCTAAAGGCGTAACAACTGAACTGCCAAACATTTCTGGGAGTAGACAAAAGGTGGTTGCCTGCCAAAGAGGTTGCAGTCAACAAACAATGGAGTACAACAGGACCACTCATGAAAATCAGCTGTAAGGAGAAGTGAGATGAATTCCCCACACTGTTGAGCCTGCTGAGGCACCCAGGGGCTTTCCGGGCTGTGCTCTTTCTGCACAGTAAAGAAGTTCAAGGAGTTCCCTCAAATGAGGATGCCAGGAGAGGAACATTTCAGAACACATCCGTTTATGTGAATGGAGAGAAAAATGTCAGGATCTTCACATGAAGAAAAGTCTCCACACCAAGGTTYGGGAACTGACAGGTGGGGCTGCTGCCCAGCAGGGGATCCATGGCATATGGCTTAGCACTGAGTTGTGGGGGACAGTCAGAGTGAAGCACAGTGAAGTGCTCCCCAAAAACTGAGGTCACYAGCTGGGTGTCAGGGGATCCTTTCTGGAGCTAGTGCTGCTGGTGACACTAAAAGCTCCAGAAGCCCTTCTGGTGACACAGGATCAGCAGTGAGGTCGGTGTGTGTCTGACAGTGCCTCAGAGCTCCTCAGGAACCCACTCACACGTGTGCTGGAGCAGGAAAGGTCCGTTCTGCTTACCTGGGCTACCTGGTGCCACACAGGGAGATTCAAGCAGAGGGCAGGAAAGAGCACGAGCGCTGCCTCACACCCATCTGCCCTGACTGCTCAGTGCCTGCGTTTTGTGCCCTGCCGCACRGATGGAGTCCCTCCCTTCCACTGTTCTCCTCAGGACCTCCCGATATTGCTCCAAGCTCCTAGGCTGCAGCCAGGAGCCATTTCCCACCTGTGCTGCTTTGTTTTCCCAGGCTCTGGGGCTTGTCCCGAGATCRCAGACTGCAGCCAGACAGACTGGGAACTGATGCTTAAAACCTGGCCCAGGCCCTCGGTGGCCATCCCCAGCAGATGATCGCAGGGAAGGGCGCAGGGACAGGCTCTGCCTCCTCAAGGTGGGATGTGAGTGCCCGGGCTGGCCTCCAACGGGGCGTGCGCCGCTGGGGCGAGGCAAGGGAAGGCTCTGCGGTCTGCTCGGGAGCTGCCCCACAGGAGACGTCCCCTGCCTCACGCACGGGGCCGGGGCCGGGGCCGGGGCCGGGGCCGGGGCCGGGGCCGGGGCCTCCCTCCTCGCCCAGGCCGCGGTCCCTCAGCCGCGCTCAGCCCCGGCCCCCGGCGCAGTCCCCGCCGCCATTGCGGCACCCGGCAAAGAGCCAATGAGCGTCCAGCAACCACGCCAGCAGCCAATCAGAGCCGGGCGCTCACCAACGAACGCTCAGGAGAGGCCCGAGGAGCCAATCAGAGCCCGCCTGTCGCTGCCTCACGTGCGGCAGCGGCGGCTGATTGGCCCTGCCAGCCCCCCTTGTTCTGCGCCGCAGCCAATCAGAAGCGGTGCCGCCGCGGGGTTACTCGGGGTCAGGATTTCCGTGACGTCACAGCCCCGTGACACACCTGGGGCACACCTGGGGCACACCTGGGGCACGCCCGTGTCACGTGACGCGCCCGCGCCCGGAGGCGGCTCCTCCCCGGCCCCCGCGGGCTCCGGGCAGCTCCTGGGCCCTGGACGCGAGGGGCAGGGAGACACCCGCCCGCAGGCTGAGGCTGGAGGAACCTCTGGAGGTACCTCTGGCGGTCACCTGGTCCAGCCCCCCTGCTCAGAGCAGGGTCAGCCGGAGGAGGCTGCCCCGGGCCGTGCCCAGGTGGTGCCTCCACAGCTTCCCCGGGTCACCCTTCCAAGGCTCTCTCTGTGGGATGGAGGACTCGACGCCGTGCGGTGCCCTGAGCTGCCTCCGAGCAGAGACGTCCCTCCCTGCTCCAGGGACGAGTGACACGYCTCTGTGCACCCCCGTGCTGAGCTGCCCCACGCGGGCATGAGGCACTGCAGCCCAGGCTGCCTCTCTCCGTGTAGGAACATCCCCGCACTGTGCTCCATCACCTGCCATCGGAGCTTGGAGACGCGCAGGGTGGGGCAGAGGCTCTCCCGACCCAGGGGTAGATTGCCAGTGGGAAGCACTCACCTGCAGCAAGGAGCTGGCGGGGTGCAGGCTGGGCTGAGCGAGGGCAGGGCCCTGTCCTGCTCCCCCAGCTGCGARGCTGCAGAAACCCCTCCTGGCTCTSTTCTTTGCAGAGCAGGACAGCACAGCAAAGGCAGCAGGCAGAGAGAGCAGGAAAGGCACTGGGGGGATGGGGAGGACTCTGCAGCTGAGGGACTCTGCTTTAGCTGTCATGGGGCTCTTCAAAAGGCCATGCTGGCCCCTGTATCACCAGGGTCTGGGCTGAGATTGACAGAAACAGCACTGTCTCCAAGGATGTTATTCCTGGTCGCCATAGAAACTGGGGCTTTTTGGTGCTCTGTCTGTCTCTCACTGTTATAAGTATGATAACTGAAATAAAACTTTATTTCAGGCGCTGGAGGTTGCTGGAGGGAGGGGTGTATCCCAGGAGTGTCACCTGCCAGAGACCACCAAGGGRCTGAGGAAGTTCCTGTCACACCCGCCCAGGGCCGTGAGGTGTGCTCGGGGCAGAGCTGGTCCCAAACGAGGGGTGTCACTGAACAAGGACTACGAGAAGAGAAGAGGCTCAGGTGTGTCCCCGAGCTGAGCCCCCAGCCCTGGTGTGCTGGGGAGCATGGGGTAAGCACGACCCCCGGGGGCGAAGAGCTGCCTCGTCCCTGCCCCGCTGCCACCCGCCCGTGTCGTGTCCCAGCGCCGGCGCTGCGGGGCGGGGGCAGCCGGGCTGCGTGGCAGGCGATGGCCACATCATTGCCCCAGGGGAGAGGCCGCAGACTGCGGAGTCACATGAGGACCTGTGGCTTCATTACTGATTTACAGGCGCGGGTGGCTCCTGGCTGTGCTGTAAGACACCTTCCCCACCTCCCTGCATCCCCTCTGCACCCGGGAATGGGGGCAGGAGTTTGATACCTGCCGGGTGCTGCTGCAGCGTGGAAGCTGCAGGTCAGCCTGAGGGAGGAAGGGGCTGGGCTGAACACGCATTTGGGGACCTGTCAGGGAATCAGCCGAGGCCAAACGTGCCGTGCCCATGAGCACGGGTGCCCCGCGGGCAGATATTCCTGGCATGGGGTGGGTGAAGACATTTCTCTTTCATGTGTGGGCCCTGCCCTCCGTGATGTTCCTGCTGCGGTGCTGGGGCAGCGGAGCAGGCAGGGTGAACGCTGGGGCACCGGCGGGGTGGAGCGAGCGCCCGGCAGGAGCCCGCAGGGCAGCGAGTGGGGCTGAGCCCTCCCCGGGCAGTCGGAGAGGGTGTGGAGAGCWGTGCCCAGCCGTGGCACTGCCCGGCTGCCTCTCACCRCCCTCCCCRGGCAGCCTGAGCAGGTATGGGGAGCAGTGCCCAGCCGTGGCACTGCCCGGCTGCCTCTCACCGCCCTCCCCACGGCGCCGTGACACTGGAGGCGCCGGGTCAGCCGCCCACCCCGGCCCCGCCACAGCCCCTGCCAGGCTGGGGACGYCCTCAGCCAGTGTCTGCCTGCAGGGCGAGCTCCTGCCAGCCTGGACCTTGGTCGGCAAGCAAGCAGTAAATATCCCAGGGACAATGCGGTGACACAGGGCCCTTCTCAGCCGTTGGCACTGGGAGCTGACGTGAATCACGCGATGGAAAGGGGCCAGCAAAGAGCCCAGCAGGAGACGAGCCCACACGTGGTTTTCTCTGAGGGCCCAGCCTCGCCCGGAGCCAAACTAGGTTAACTGGGAACAGTGTTTCGAGGTTAACTGCTGCACACAGGTCATGTGCTCAGCGTGACGAAGGGTCCTGGCTGGCCGGGTGCCAGCAGGATGCAGCGGGCGCCGGCACCGCTCTGCAGTGCCCCACGTCCGGTGCTCTGGGCATCAGCGTGGGCCTGCTGCAAGCACCTGAGATCTCCACTGATGGCTCCAGGACCTCTTGTCTGGGGTCTTCGTGTGCTGCCCACGACACAGGAGGTGTCTCCAGCTGCAGGAGGAGCACTGATGACCGTTGTGCTGAGTGTCCATCCCTGGCAGTGCTGTGGCAGCAAAACCAAGTTCACCCAGAGCAGAAAGCAGGGAGATGGGCCTGACACAGCCCATTGCAGAAGGAAATGTTGGTGTTTCTGCTTCTGACCAGCGTTTCCCATCTCAAGCTACACAAGAAGCTGAAATGAAATAAAACACCTTTTACACTTGTTGCCCTTGACTTGCCTCCAGGGAAATTTCTCAAAATGGCATGTTTAGCTCTAAAACTATCCATCTACAGGGACTTTCCCCTGGCTCTCTGTGTCCTGCCCACCCAGGACACGCATCCTGGCAGCTGGCAGAAGGGGGCCAGGTGGCTGGGACAGCAGTCAGCAAATGGTGTAAGGAATGCAGGGGAATTTCTGTCCCTCTGYCTGGGCTGACGTCATATGGATATAACTGCTCTGACGTGCCAGCACCTTCCCGTGGAATGGGGCTGTGTTTTGGTGCACCTGGCAGCTTTTGGCTGCCCTGGGAGCACATTCCACAACCTCACTTTGGGGTACCGCTGTCCCCTGGGCAGGGAGCTGGCCAGAGSCTCCTTGCCCAGCTCCCCACTGTGACAGCCAGGCTGGGGCGGGGACAGGTCACTCCTCAGCCGCGCCGAGCCTGGCGAGCAGGTTCGGGGCTGAGGAGGATGGGCTGCATATCCTGGAAGGCAGCGGCCACCCAGGCGCTGGTAAACACATTGCGAAAGGCTGGGCTGAGCCTCACCCCCGCATCCCGGCTGAGTCATCCCGCGCTCCGGCTGCTCCTGTCGCCCCGTCCTGCCCTCTCCTCGCCACTCTGCCGCCAGTGCGGGTCCCTCTCCTGAGAGGTGCCGGGGCCCAAATCCTCCTCAGCACTGCCTCAAAATAGGAGTGGGTCACGGCCTCTGCCTGCTCCAGCCTCCCCACCCACGGCACAAGGGCTCCCGGCAGGAGGCAGCTGACTCGGTTTACCAGCGAGAGGACAGAGCCATCGCAAACATCCTGCACAGGGCCCAGCACATCACACAAAACCCCCCTGTGGGGAGGGCAGCGCGTCCAGGACCCCTCAGCTTTCCAAGAGGAGTCTCGGAGCTGGGGCAGTCTCTGCACCCTGCAGAGGTTTGGCAGTACTCCCCTCCCAAGCCYCCTCAGGATGCGCACCCAGGGCCAGCCACTGCTGCTGGGAGAGGGGAATGACTCTTGCCCAAGCACAGTGCAAAGGCAGCTTGGAAAAACAATGCAGGCACACTGCTCTCCTGGAGAATTTGACTCTGCCTCTCGGAGCCAGTGGGAGCCCTCTCCCTGGCAGCAGTGCTCAGCTGGCCCCCCACTCCTTCATCGCTGGGCCCCAGTCACGACTGGTGCTGGGAAACTCCCAAGGTGATCTCTACACCTTTCAGGACCTGTGAGGAGAGCCAGCTGTGCCAGGGTTCCATGAGGGAGGACTTCAGCTCCTTTCCACTCGTTCTGAAGTAATGCAGTTTCCAGGCACAGTAATAAGTCCTTACGGCAGCGTGGCAGGACGGTGCTGGCACCCACCCAGTGCAGGGTGACACAAGGACCTGTGGCACAGGGCACTGGGCTGGGAGTTCCCCCGAACTGTCCCAGCCTGGGCTGCCCCAGGAGCCCAGCCGAGGCTCTGCTCCCCAGCACCCCTGGGCAAAAGGAGAGGCAGGGGCTGGGGGATCCGGGCTGGCCCTTACGGGGCTGCAGAGCCTGTGCTGGGGCTCAGCCCTGCCCCTGGGCCATCAGCCTGGGTGCTGCCCAGAGCAGGCTGCCAGCGCCAGCCTCATGGGCAGGGTGTGAGCAACCCTCTGAGGCAGTGCCAGGTCTCACAGCTCTTGGCTCACCCCAGCACCTGGCGGGGCCCAGGGGACCCTGTGCCATGTTAGGGGAACGGGCTGGTGTGAGCCACTGCCGTGTGCCTAGAGCTGGTCCGGGCACAGCCCAGCAGCTTGGAGAGGTGCAGGTGATTGGCAGGCTCAGCTCAGCTCCTGGGGCTGCATTTCTGTCTCAGGCAGGTGAACCCCACAGCCACATCCACCTCTGCTTGACTGGTTTGCATACCCTGGGGATCTCCCCATCCCTTGGCTCTGCACACGCTGCCGTGTGTCACCCTGGGCACTTCCTTCCACCCACCGCTCCTTCCAGCGTGGGGCTGCCCTGTGGCTCTGAGCAGCCTTGCTGAGCACGAGTCAGGCTGCCTGGGACTGAACAGAGTGCCCCTCAGCCTGGAAACCTGTCCAGGCTGGGTGCTGGTGCTGAAAGATGCCCTGAAGCAGACTGCCTTCGTTAGCCACAAGATCTAAATCTGGTCTCGTCACCAAGCTGGGATTTCCCTAAACTCCTTTCACTCCGGAGCTGGCAATGCTGGAGCAGCAGTAACACCTGAGGAGATGGAAATACAGCAGAGGTGCCAGCCCCATCTCTGCTCCAGGTGCTCTGAGCTCCTTGCCTGGCTTTCCCTGCTCATCTCCATGCCATGTCCCCAGGACTCAGCACTGTAGCAGAGCTCTGTCACTCAGAGCTGCGTCCCCAGCTCAGCTCAACTCAGCTTGCCCTCGGGGACCGGTGTCACCCATGGTGCTTGCCATTAGACACCTGCAAAACACCCTCCAGCCGGAGTGTGCTGGTGGTGACAGCTGTGCTTGGGCTGGCACAGCCTGGACCAGCCACCACCTGGGACAGCCTCTTGGGCTACAGGGCCAGCGGCAGAAGCCACAGCCCAGGAGAGTCTGGGCTAGCAGTCCCACACATCTCCTGGGATCCACCTCTCCAGGAAACAACCAAAAATCTCCTGGCAGCCCTGGGCAGCTCAGACTCCATCTCACCTTCTACCTGGCAAAGGACCTGGAGCACAGCATGTGCTGGGCACTGCCTGTGTGTAGCTCACCTTTAGTGTCCTCCAGAGGCACCTGCGTGATCTCATGTGGCRCTTCATGCTTGGCCTGCCCCTTCTCTTATTTGTGCCACTTGCTAGGGCTTCAAAATATCACTGCTTGTGCTGCGGGTGTAAGGCCCAGCACCCCTGGGAGCTGTGCCTGTCCTGCTGCTYGGGCTCTCTCTTCCATCCTCACCTACTTCCGATCCATCGCCCAAGCCTTGGGACCATGGAAGCACAAGCTCTTCTGGTCTCAGGCAAAGAACATCCCACTCGTGGTTTTGCCCCATCCTGTAGACCTCCTGCTCCACTGTGGGCTGTGCAGATTTGCGAGGAGCTGGAGCTGCAGCAGAGAGGCTGAGGGTGTCCAGACCACCCCCACAGCCTGTTGGTGGTTTAGGCTTTGTCTGTGGGACTCTTGGGAGCATGGACCCGGCTGGCACGAGTCTGTGGACATGGGCAGGATGGCTCAGGGGGAAGGGTCACTTCAGGCGGTCCCAGGGTGTTGGACTCTGCAGCGTGGGCTGCCCGAGGCAGGCAGCAGGCTGGAGGGTGCAGGAGGAGCTCATAGTGTGGGTTAAGCAAGACCTGGCAGAGAGAAGAGGGGGGAGATCTCGTGGAGTCCTTGCARTGAGAACTGATGGTGAAAGAGTAGGGCCTGCAGCTTCTGCACAGGCATAATGTAATTCCCTTGTCTGTGCATCCATCCCTGCAGGGAGCACCCAGAGCCAGGAGAACACACAAACACCTGAAGGCAACCTGGGGACCCGGCTACATGCAGACTCTCACCTACTGAGGCATCTCCACAGAGGCACACACATCCACATGCTTGCCAAAATGGGCACACAGCCATGGAGCCCCAGACATACATGAAGAGCTTCATGTCTGCCCTGACACGGGCTCAGCTGGATCTCAGACTCCAGCAGCAAGGACACCTTCCTCCTCCAGGGATGTGAAATGGGGGCTGGGAGGTCTGCGATGAACCAGAAGAGCCACGCAGTTGTGGCTCGTGTTGATTTGTCCCCAGGCTCCCTTCCTAACACCCCTGCATGTCCCAGATTTGGGTGCAGGATGTGTCAGAGCACCAGGGCCTGAGCACGGGGTGGGCGCTCAGGGAGCAGGCACTGGGAGCCAGGGCACAGCTGGCCATGCTGCATCAGGGAGCGGGAGATGCTGCAGGGAGCGTGGGGCACCTTTCAGCACCCTGGAGATAAGCAGAGATCCAGTCTGATCCCCCTGGACACTGCTTAGGGGAGACAAAGAGCTTCTGGGAAGCCCTCCACCTGCAGTGGACTCCATGCATGACCTACATTGTGACTTAGGAGAAGGGGGAATAGTTCAATCCCCGGGGCAGGGTTACATTAGAGATTAGAAAGGAATTCTTCCCTGTGAGGCTGAGGAGGCCCTGGGACAGGTTGCCCAGAGAAGCTGTGGCTGCCCCATCCCTGAAAGTGTCCAAGGCCAGATTGGATTGGGCTTGGAGCAACCTGGGATAGTGGAAGGTGTCCCTGCCCATGGCAGGGGGTGGAATGGGATGATTTGTAAGGTCCGTTCCAACCCAAACCATTCTATGATTCTATGACTTCTGTTTCTCTAGGGCAGCTGGGAGCATCCTTGTCTGAGAGGATGATGGAGGAGGTGCAGTCAGAGCACCAGAGGGGTGGTAGCAGAATGCAGGTGACAGGGGTCAAGCAGGGCAAGCTGTGCTTTAGTCTGTCCATGGCTGGAAGGGCACCTGCAGAGGTAGCAAAGGCCAGGTTTGGCACCATGGAGGCTCTTGGCTCCTTGCCTGGGTGGGTGCCAGCACTGCCTGCACTGTGCTGGATCCTCAGGGTGCCGGGACTGGGTCTGGAGGCCAGTGGCAGCCTTGGGACAGCAGCGCCCGGCTGGCTTTGCTGCCTGGAGGGTAGGAAAGGGTTAGCGCTCCTGGTGATGCCTGCATCCAGGTATGTGAGGCATGTGTGGCACCAGCGCACCTCGGCAGGGGGGAGACTCTCCTTGCTCGGGCTGGGTTGCCTGGAGACAGCTCTGCCAGAGCACGGTGGGCAGAGGGAGCAGGGTGGGGTCCCACGTCCCACACGCCACTGGCAGAGAAGTTGGCTGCTGGCTCCAGCTCGGGTCCCTGGGGAATTGATCTGTCAAACGAGCAGGYGTCCGCACTCCAAGGCCCCTGCATAGCCAGGATTTGCTTTGCAAAACCAGGAGGTGATATCCAGCACAAGGAGAGGCAGCAGGCACACAGAGAGACCGCACACTGCTGGCTGCGTTCCTGCTGTCCGTGAATCGATCAGCCTGGCAGCCGCCGGCGCCGCAGATCCCCACAGCAGCTGCTGCCCAGGATCTGTGCCCTGGCTTCAGCCCCATCCCACAGCACCCACCAAGCCTCCGTGGTGGCTGATCTATGGCACTGGAGCCAGTTGCTGCTGGAACATGAAGACAGTGGCTGGCACCGCTGGCCTCCACAGGGACAGCTCAGTTCCTTCCTCAGGCCGGGAACTGCCACGCTCCCTCAGGGGTGCGGGGATGGAATCATCACCCAAGCACAGCMCAAGGGGTCAGACTGGTCCCAGTGGGCGTCCCCAGAACACCTGTGGGGACACCCTGTTCCCCAGGGACCAGACCTTGGAGCTCATCCAGCCAAAATCTTACCTTGTACCCCAGCAAAAACTGTCCCAACCAAGGGAACTGGCAGGACCGGTCCCCACGCCTGCAGCTGCCACCAAACAATGTGTTTGTTTTGACAAAGGCAAAAGCAAACCACAGCCTCCAGCAGCCCCAGAAGGAGAGGGGTACAGGCTCCCAGGGAGCCTGACAGGAGAGGAAAGGGAGAGGAAGGTGTCCCTGCAGATCCCCAGGCTGGGGAAGGCTGTGGAGCTGGAAAAGGCACCGATAGACCACGTCAGCCAGGAAGATGCTGGGTTTTTTCAGATGCTGCTTTTTCAGTTCAGGCRAAGTCCCAAAGTGGGACAAGGGACATGGGGGTGTTGAGGGGCTTCTCCTCCCCAAGTGCCTCTCTGTCCTTGCCTTGTCCCCAGCTGCCCAGCTGCCAGGCTCTGTGGCAGGGCTGTCCCACCAGCAAAGKCCTGGTGCCCTGAGCAATACAGGCTTAGGGCTTTCCCCTACTGCTTGGGCACCAGCAGGGCACAGGGGCCTGAGTGTGGGGCAGTGAGGGGGCCCAGGACTTCCTCCCATGGAAGTTGACGAGAAGGATGAGGAGGAGCCCATGGTCTTGGGATGAAGAGCGACACCAGGCTGTGCCAGGAGCCCTCCAAAAAGCAAACAACAGAGGTGCCCACCCTGCAGTGCCTTGGCTCAGGGACCTGCTCAGGAACATTTCCTGCTCCCTGCTCTGACAYGTTGGGTCCCCTGCCCTGGGAGGCACCGAAACTCCGCCATGTGCAGACTCTCTGTGTGACCCATCCCAGAGACTGGACTTTGGATCTGCCACTGGGGCTGGGGATGTGCAGGGCTTTTCCCCAGGGGAGCAGGAAGGTTTTGGGTACATCCTGGGGACTAAAGGCCCTCCCACAGAGCTGTGCCTTGGGTGAATTTAACCTCCTGGCACTAAAAGCCTCCTATTTTCCATTGGGAATGAGGATGCTGAGCTAGGTGAGCTCTGCTGCTGCTGTCCCTCACCCACCCAGAGAAGGAGCCGAGGCTGCCAGGGCTTGTGCAGCAGCACATCCTCCTGCACACCAGCTCGTTCCACACAGGGATAGTCCRGCACACAGGGCAGCATAAAGACCTCATTGTTCCCAGATGGAAATGATCATCCTGSTGACCTGGAAACACAGAGCAGCTCTGTCAGCAAAGCTATAGGGTTTCAAAAGCTGAGATCAAAGGGCCCCCCGGGTCGGACTCTGCAGGCCCTCRCAGACACCTGTAATAAAGGCACCTCCTTCTAATTATTCTCATTTTGCCTGCCAGAGTCACCAGGGTCATGGGGCTCATCCCTCACCCATGGAGCAGCAGCAGGGACAGCGACACGGCCCCTGCTGCGACAGGCACGGACAAAGGACTGTTGTGTGGGGATGGGCGGGCACAGGGAGCTTTGGCAGAGCAGCATTTGCTCCCCTCTGCCTGCTGTGAGCCCCAGCCATTGCTCTTGCCCTCTCCCACCTCCCACCACCCTGCCTGGGCAGCTCCCAGTGATGTCCTCCTACCCCTCTGCACAGCTGGGCAGGGTGGAGGCAGCCAGCGCCGCGCTGGACCGGTGCCACCGGGGACCTGACCTCTCCCAGCACAACCTGGCAGCACCAGCACTGAGTGCTGGGAACCTGTTCCACTCCCTCTGCCAGAGCCTGGAATCTCTCCSGCAGCAGAGTGCTTTCCCCAGCCTCTTATCTCCTGGACTTCAGACCCACTGTGGGACAGATAATGTATCTGCAGACACACCTCAGGCGCTCAGCGAGCAGCCTGTGAACGCTGGGCTTCTYCTTCTGCTTTCAGTTGGCAGAGGTGGTCCTGGAAATGCCTGGGTTTTCGTGCAACCCGCGCCACCTCCCTTTGGCCGGGGTCAGCGTGGCTCCTGGCACAGCAGGGACGCTGTGGCCCCTCTGCCACTCCCCGTGGGGTACACGGGGGAGGTGAGGAGTGATTTTGGGTACCCTTTCCAGAGGTGTAAAAATGGCTCCCAAAGTGCAGGGGCAGGCACCCTCCTGCTGCAGCACACGTGTGACGAGCGGGGTCTGTTCTCAGCAGGTCAGGCTCACCAGGTGCTAGGAGGAAAACTGGGCAGTCCCTGACCTCAGACGTCATAGGAGAAAACAACCCCAGCAAATGGTTGTGCTAATTAGAGGAGGAGGAGGAGGAGGAGGTTGAGAGCCTCCTATGGCCAAGGGTCAGCAGGGTCCCAGCCTGGCACGGGGTCAGCTCTGGCTGTGGGCTGCAGGCTCCAGAGGAGCTGGATGTGCATGRTCCCCCCATGGCTCTTTCTGGATCAGATGGGCACCTTGTATGCCCCAGGTGCTGCTGGTTGAGCTTGGCTTGTCCTTCCCCGGCAGCACTGGAAAGATGCTTCGCCTCCCCCCTTCCCTCCCCACCACRGGGACAGCCAAGGGTAGCTGAGAGCAGAGGGGGACAGGGCTGCAGAGKTGACGCCAGCACAGGACATGCCTGGGGCTTAGAGAGGAGGGCTGGGCACTGCGTGTGGGGTGGGGGACACTGCTGTCGGGGACAGGCTCACCGACCGGCCCAGGCTCTGCTCCCCAGGGCAGCACACAGTGATGGCAAGTTTAGTGTGATGGCATCAACCCCCCTCCTGCTGGGGACTGYCCCATGTCCTCAGGAGCCACCACCCTCTGTGTCGTGGGGAGCTTGGTCTGCCTGGCTGACATGGCACAGTTTAAATCTGCACTCTGCGAAGGCAGTTTGGGGCTAAACGGGGACACTGCTGGGGCTGTGACACCCTGGGCAAGGTGTCCCACACCACTGAAAGAGGTGAGGGGTTGCTGGGGCCCTGGGGTGCCATCGGCTTTGGCTGTGCCCTGGGAAGCCCCAAACACCACTCACAGTGCCTGGTGGGTGCAGGACTGGGACAGCCTCTGTTTGCCCTCGTTTCTGCTCCTCCCAGCACAGCCACGTTCACCTTCACATGGTACCCAGAGCTGAGCAAACAGCACGTGGGGAGAGCCAGCAGCTGGCAGGGAGGGACAGCAGTGGCCGTGTCCCCAGGCCTGCCACCCCTGCTCCCCCCATCGCAGGCTTTGCAATAAAAACACAGATCCAGTTTGAGCTGGGAGGCTGCAGGGTGGGGGTACTGGAGGCTGCAGGGTGGGAGATACTGGCAAGCCGGAGCAGAAGGGTGGYTGTGGGGCACAGGAGGGATTCACCAGCTTGCTTTCAGGGGTGAGCAGGTCTGTGTTATCCCACAGATGCTGTCACCCCCATATGATGGTCATGGGGATGGCAGAAGAATTTCTACATGAGAAAGGAACCTTGGCCTGGGTGGGTGGGTATTGGGAGCAAGGGTGCACCCCGGGTCTGTGGCAGTCCAGCCATGACACCTGAACCTGTACCCTCTGTGCAATCACTGTCCCATGGTCTCAGCCATGACAGGGCTCTGAACTCTGCTTTTTGCTCTTAGAGTTTGTAATCTCCCATTTGGTGGCTGCAGACTCATGGCTGCCCACAGTGACTTGTCAGGCTTCTCCAAGGCAAGTGGCCCCTGGGAAACCACTGATCAAACAACTGGGCTGGTTTGAACYGATTCGTCCTTGTTCAGAAGGATAACATGAAGACATCTACAGACCAGTSTGCTGACAGAGCAACACCTCTCCAAAGGCAGTCTGGGGTGAATTCAAAGCAGGAAGGTTATACACTGGTTGGTGCCAGTGTCTTTTTTCAGCAGAAATGGGACAGTTGATGCACTCATTTCTGTCACTTGTGAGCTCTTTGAAGCCAAACTGGAAGAAAGGCGGCGCTATAAGAGCAAAAGAACAAACAGCCCARCTCTGTGCGTGGAGGGTGACACACAGGGTTACATGGGCTCACCAGCTCCATGTAGGACAGGTCTCCATTGATAGAGTTTGTTACCAGTAAGTACTGTCCAGGTGTCCTGKGTGGTCATTGCCCTCCCGTGGTCAGGCAAGTCCAGCTTGGTGTGTGGAGAAAGCTGCAGATGGTCCAGGCTGCTCTGGCCATCCCATCCCCAGCATCAGCTCTGATCAGAGAAGCAGCTGCAGTAGGTCAGGGTGCCCATACAAATCCCCACCACACAGATTTGCTGGACCTCATCCTACAGCACTGCCAGAGTTCAGCTTCTGCTGCTGTTGAGCATAAACYCCATCTACTCCCACTGAACCTGCCCCAGCCTTGCTAGGTACCAGGGCCATGAAGATGTGCTTGTGGGAGAACACCAGCCAAGCTACAGCAGCAGCCATCATCCAAGCTGGTTACCTTAGACCTTCCAAGCCAAACCATTCAAGGATCCCAGCATTCTCCACTCTCCCCATCGCCCGCCGTGGGTGGAGTGGTCCCGGGACTGCTGCGCGTCGTGATGTCACAGTCGCTGTTCCAGCCGGAACTGCCGTCGCCCAGCCAAGGGCACAACACAAGCCTTGGCCCTGCAGCCAGCACACCCTTCAGCTGCTGCCAGAGCACCCGTCAGCCTGCTGGTCACCTGCTGGTCACTCTGGCACTGCCGTCAGTCCTGCAGAGCCTCAGCCACAGCTCTTCCCTGGGTGGCCCCGGCGCTGCCGAGGCTGCGCTGGGCCGGGGGCACTCCCTGCTCCCACATGGGCACCCCGAGGGGCTGGAGCCGGCCCCGAGGGAGCCTCAGCACAGGGGCCTCTGCCTTTGGCTCAGCTCCAGGAACGTTTGGGGATGCTCTTGGCTCCGTGGGCACCCCAGGCTGCTGCAGGCCCGGCCTCAGCTGCAGGGAGCCAGCGTGGCACGGACGCTGTGTCCCCACGGGCAGGCTTGGCTTTGGAGCCGCTGCTTGTGGCAGCACAGGGAGCTGCGAGCTGAGCTGGCCATGGAGCCACGGCCTGGCCAAGGTGCCCATTGTAGCTGCTCTGAGGTGGCTGCTGGGGCAAGGGACACCCGGGATCTGCCCCTGACGGATCCCTGCACACTCCACAAGGAACCAGCAGTGGCAGCAGGACTCTGCCCAGCACAGGCTCCATTCCCTTGCTTGTATCCCTCAGCACGGGGGCGTGTTTAGGTCCTCCTGAGGGATAACAGCAAATTCCCCTCTGCTCCCCATGAAGCTGCAGACCCTGCAGGGCTCATCGCTGCCCCCAGCTCTGGGGTCCTGTGCACAGGAAGGACCTGGAGCTGTTGCAGTGAGTGCAGAGGAGGCCACAGAGATGATGCGAGGCTCTGTTGGTTTTGCACGTCCTGCTTCTTGGGAGCGGGAGGGCCACAGTGGCGGCTTCTGTGAGAAGCTGCCGGAAGCTTTCACCATGTCTGCCAGAGCCAATCCCTGATGGCTGTGAGGATGGACGTGCCACTGGCCAAGGCTGGGCCAATTAAGGATGGTGGTAACACCTCCGTGCTAACAGATTGAAGAAGAAATCAAAGCAAAGGTGGTGGTGCAGTTGTAATTTTCCAGCCAGATGAGAGTAGGAGTGAGACTACGTGAAGGAAACAACAATGGAGACACCGAGGTCAGTGCAGAAGGAGGGGGAGGAGGTGCTGCAGGCACCAGAGCCAAGATGTCCCTGCAGCCTTTGCTGAGGACCATGGTGAAGCACTGTGCTGGTTTGAACGTGAACCAGCAGGGGAAATTAACCTCACACAAATACTTCGAGAGAGGTTTTAGGTCAGAGTTACACTTTTAATAGAAAGGTTATACTAAATGCAGTACTACAGAAACACTGGCCTAAACCAACAGAGTTATGGTACTACCTGGCAGTGGTTGCAGTCCTGTAGAAGGTCTGGTCCTCTGGTTGTCCAGTGGTTGCAGTGCTGTTCAAAGCAGTTGTCCCGTAGAAAGGCCTGGTCCTCTGGGTATCCAGTGGTCTGGTTGGCCAGTGGTGCTCTCTCTCAATCCCAGAGCCTGTTTTTATGTGCTATTTCCTAGCCGGTACCTCCCCCAGGGGCAGGGATTTCCACAATGGAATGAGATGTTTCTGACATTCTTTTTATTGGGGCTTATCCAGTTCGGTAATGGGCCATCCTTTAGCAGGGATAATCCACTCAGGATGGGTGGT
Organism: Amblyornis subalaris; assembly: GCA_018881555.1. Classification (NCBI taxonomy): domain Eukaryota; kingdom Metazoa; phylum Chordata; class Aves; order Passeriformes; family Ptilonorhynchidae; genus Amblyornis; species Amblyornis subalaris. The sequence goes on along the minus strand of JACAXG010000081.1, from coordinate 2,804,860 downwards.
GCTTGCTGCTGCTGCCTGGGGGAGTTCCCACAGTTGAGATAAGAATTACTACCCCACCTCACATGATCTGCCTCTCCTCAATCACAGCCTCAGGGACCAGGTGTGTAACCAGCTGCTGGGAATGACCCATCTTACCAAGGAATTATGTGGCTGGTGATAGAATACACCCTTTTTGGGTGCCCCAGGACATTACCCACCCCTTATTCTATACCATCCACATCCTGCTGGAATTAACATCACAGCCAGTTCTCACTCCAAATTAAGTCCCCTGGAGGTGCACAACGAGTTTCCCCATCTTTCTGCATTACCCACCATGTGTGACCAGGTCCTTGAGCAAAGACAATCCCACGAATGAGTTTGCCTTTGCCTGAGGTGAGACTAATCCAAACAGTGCTTCCTAACATGCCTCTTATGTGTACCACAGGGACTTTATCACCATCTACGGTGTGCAAGGGTCTTGACTCGGCAGGACCAGCTCGATTGACAGAGCCTCGTGTGTTGACCAACCAGGTGGCCTCCATCAAGTGTTGTTCCCAGTGTTTTGAAAGTCTCTCCACCCAATGCCTTCAAGGTGGTTTTAAGCAGTCCATTGCACCATTCAACCTTTCTGGCAGCTGGTGCATGATAGGGGATATGGTACACCCATTCAATCCCGTGCTCTCTAGCCCAGCTGTCAGTAAGGCTGTTCTTGAAATGAGTCCAATTGTCCAACTCAATTCTCTCAGGGGTACCATATCTCCACAGGACTTGCTTTTCAAGGCCCAGGATGGTGTTCTGGGCAGTGGCATGAGGCACAGGGCAGGTCTCCAGCCATCCGGTGGTCACTTCCACCATGGTCAGCATGTAGCGCTTGCCTTGGTGGGTTTGGGGATGTGTGATGTGGTCAATATGCCAGGCTTCCCCACACCTGTATTTTGACCACTGTTCACCATACCATAGAGGCTTCACCCGCTTGGCCTGCTTGATTGCAGCACACATCTCACAGTTGGAGATGACTTGTGAGATAGTGTCTGTGGTTAAGTCCACCCCTCGGTCACGAGCCCATGGGTACGTCGCATCTCTGCCCTGATGAACAGAGGCATCATGGGCCCAACGAGCAAGGAATAATTCTCCTTTGTGCTGCCGGTCCAGATCCACCTGTGATACTTTAATCCTGGCAGCTCGATCCACTCGCTCGTTGTTCTGATGCTCTTCGTTAGCCCCGACTCTTGGGTACGTGGGCATCCACGTGACAGACCTTCACAGTCAGCGTCTCGACCTGGGCAGCGATGTCTTGCCATGTCTCCGCAGCCCAGATGGGCTTCTCTCTGTGCTGCTAGTTGGCCTTTCCCCATCGATTCAGCCATCCCCACAGAGCATTGGCTACCATCCATGAGGTGTAGAGATAAAGTCTTCGCCACTTCTCTCGCTTGGTGATACACAAAGCGAGCTGGATGGCTTTAAGCTCTGCAACCTGACTCAATCCACCTTGTCCCTCGGTAGCTTGCATGACTCACCCTGTGGGGCTCCATGCAGCAGCTTTCCATTTCCTGTTGGTCCCTACAATCCGGCAGGAGCCATCAGTGAAGAGGGCGTATCGCCTTTCACTCTCCGGTAGCTGGTTGTATGGCGGTGCCTCCTCAGCACGTGTCACCTGCTCCTCTTCTGCTTCAGAAGACAGTCCAAAGCTCTCGCCTTTGGTCCAGTTTGTGATGATTTCCAGGATCCCAGGGCGATTAGGATTTCCTATCCGGGCTGGCTGTGTGATCAGGGCAATCCACTTGCTCCACATGGCATCGGTGGCATGATGTGTTGAAGGGACCTTCCCTTTGAACATCCAGCCCAGCACGGGTAGTCAGGGTGCCAAGAGCAGCTGTGCTTCGGTGCCAATCACTTCTGAGGCAGCTCGAACCCCTTCATAGGCAGCAAGAATCTCTTTCTCAGTTGGGGTGKAGCTGGCCTCAGATCCCTTGTATCCCCGACTCCAGAAACCGAGAGGTCGTCCTCGGGTTTCGCCAGGTGCCTTCTGCCAGAGGCTCCAGGAAGGACCATTCTCTCCAGCTGCAGTGTAGAGCACATTCTTAACATCCTGCCCTGTTCTGACTGGCCCAAGGGCCACCGCATGGGCAATCTCCTGTTTAATCTGTTCAAAAGCCTGCTGTTGTTCAGGGCCCCACAGGAAGTCATTCTTCTTTCATGTCACGAGGTAGAGAGGACTTACAATGCTGCTGTACTCTGGGATGTGCATCCTCCAAAAACCCACAGCTCCTAGGAAAGCCTGTGTTTCCTTTTTGTTGGTCGGTGGGGACATAGCTGCTATCTTGTTAATTACTTCTGTTGGAATCTGGCATGGTCCATCCTGCCACTTTACTCCCAGGAACTGAATTTCTTGCGCAGGTCCCTTAACCTTGCTTCATTTAATGGCATAACCAGACTTCAGGAGAATCAGGCTAATCTTTTCTCCTTTCTCAAAAACTTCTTCCGCTGTGTTCCCCCATACGATGATGTCATCAATGTACTGGAGGTGTTCTGGAGCCTCACCCTTTTCCAGTGCAGCCTGGATCAGTCCGTGGCAAATGGTGGGACTGTGCTTCTACCCGTGGGGCAGTCGGTTCCAGGTGTATTGCACACCCCTCCAGGTGAAAGCAAACTGTGGCCTGCATTCTTCTGCCACAGGAATGGAGAAAAATGCATTGGCAATGTCAATGGTCGCGTACCACTTCACTGCCTTGGACTCCAGCTCGTACTGCAGCTCCAGCATGTCCGGCACGGCAGTGCTCAGTGGTGGCGTGACTTCATTCAGGCCGTAGTAATCCACAGTCAGGGTCCACTCTCCACTGGACTTGTGCACTGGCCATATTGGGCTGCTAAAGGGTGAACGGGTCTTGCTCACCACCCCTTGGCTCTCCAAATTGCAAATCATCTCATGGATGGGAATCACAGAGTCTCGGTCGGTGCAGTATTGCCGTCCATGCACTGTTGCTGTGGCAATTGGTACACGTTGTTCTTCGACCTTCAGCAGTCCCACAGCAGAAGGGTCATCCGAGAGACCAGGCAAGGTATTCAGTTGTCTGGTTTCCTCCTTTTCCACAGCAGCTACTCCAAAGGCCCAGCGATATCCTTTTGGGCCATTGACATACCTACTCCTGAGAGAGTCTATGCCGAGGCTGCACAGGGCTTCTGGACCAGTCACAATCGGGTGTTTCTGCCACTCCTTCCCAGTCAGGCTCACTTCAGCTTCCAGTACAGTCAGCTGTTGGGATCCTCCTGTCACCCCAGAAATAGAAATGGATTCTGTCCCCACATACCTCGATGGCATCAGAGTGCATTGCGCACCAGTGTCGACCTAAGCCGTGTGTCGTTGTGGGTCTGATGTGCCAGGCCATGGCCATCGGATCCACACCATACAATAGACCGATTGTCCCTTTCTTCTACCTGGCTAGAGGCAGGGCCCTTCTAATTCTGGTCGTGGTGCACATTCTCTTCCTGTAAATATGATCTCGAAGGCCCTTCAAGAGGATCAGTCATATCATCACTCCTGTACTGCCTGGAGTCTGGTACACAATGGACCGGAGCAGCCTTGACTCTTGATGAGCCTCTCGTTGTTCCTTTTTTCAAGTCACACACCTGGGTTGCTAAGGATGAGGCAGCTTTTCCATCCCACTTCCTCATTTCTTCTCCGTGTTCCTTAAGGAAAAACCACAGGTTACCTCTTGGAGTGTATCCTCTTTCCTTAGCTGGGCAATGCCTGCTCCTGATAGCAGAGACTCTTCTTGGTGCTGGAGAGAAGTGGGAAGTTCCTTCTTTTAGCTCCTTCCTAAGTCTCTGGTGACCCTCTTCGATTTTCTCCTCCAGGCTCCGGACGTGCTCGGCCAGCTTGGTTTCAACAGACGAGATGTGGCTGCGTAACGGGGCAGTGACAGTGTCCTCACAGATCCTCAATTTATTAACCAATGTGCCCACCTTTTCCTCTCCTTCCCTCCACTGCAGCGTCACTAAGTACTGGGAGCAGATTTCTGGTCCCAGCCCTGCGAACTTTAACCACATCTGCAACGTGCAGTGGACACCGTCTGGGCTCTTGGGGAATCTTTCATCTTCTGAAAAAATTATCTCCAGGACAGCCAATTTCCTCAGGCATCAGATACCTTTCTCCATCGTCTCCATCTTCCATTTTCCTTGTCACACGTGGAGCTCTTCTTTGCAGAGGTATCTTTCCCTCATGCTCGCCAGCAGTCGCTGCCAGAGACTGAGAGTCTCCTGGGTTTTCCCGATCCCCTGGTCAATGACCACATCCCGGGACAGGATCCCAGTTGCCTGGCCTCACTGCCACCCAGGATGGTGTTGTTGGCTGCGGCGTCCCAGATGCAGAGCAGCCAGGTCAGTATGGACTCATTCCCCTGGCGAGGGAACTCCCTCCGCAGCTCCTGCAGCTCACCCAGGGATAGAGAGCGAGTGATGATCTCTGGCTCCGTCTCTTCCGCTGGGTGGGAAGGTCCTGTCGCCTCCTCGTCAGGCACTGTGCAAACTGATTTGCTCTTGCATTTCCTCTTCTGGACAGGGGCGACTGCTACCAGCTTAGGCTGTTCTTCTGGCTCAGCCATGCTTTGTGTGGACATGGTGCCCATTGATTCAGTTCTTTTCCATTCCTGAGGGTGCCATACCACACCAAGCACTGTCCTGACGGCAAGCATGGTGTAGACAGTGCAGGCCATACAGAGAAGAAAAGCCAGAACTAACAACAAGATTATAATGTCCTTAACATCCAGGGGGGACTTGATATTTACAAAAACTGCTGTGTTGGGCTGGAAGAAACCATTCTCTCCCCTTCCACCCACAGGCCGGGTGCGATTACAAATGAGGCACCAGAGGCAGCAGCCCAGACTAGGACAGGCAAACAGAACTGAATATATATTCTGGATGAGGTTCATTGCTTCTGAAGTTATCATGCAATGGGCATAATAAACTAACAAAGCAATTTTCCTATGATTCCCTGGTCTCAAAAGGAGCATTAGGACAGGCAAATAATTCCCAATGTGTGGAAATACATAGAGAGAGAGATACAAAACCCAGGTAAACATATCAAGCATCATTGTAGATGGACAGTTTCTGTAACACAAAATTGTAATTCTGACTTTCCTGTCGAGCCCCACCATTGGGCATGAAAATATGTGCTGGTTTGAATGTGAACCAGCAGGGGAAATTAATGCCACACAAATACTTCGAGAGAGATTTTAGGTCAGAGTTACAATTTTAATAGAAAGGTTATACTAAATGCAGTAATACAGAAACACTGGCCTAAACGGAGAGTCACGATACTACCTGGCATTGGTTGCAGTCCTGTAGAAGGTCTGGTTGTCCAGTGGTTGCAGTGCTGTTCAAAGCAGTCGTCCTGTAGAAAGCCCTGGTCCTCTGGGTATCCAGTGGTCTGGTTGGCCAGTGGTGCTCTCTCTCAATCCCAGAGCCTGTTTTTATGTGCTATTTCCTAGCCGGTACCTCCCCCAGGGGCAGGGATTTCCACAATGGAATGAGATGTTTCTGACGTTCTGTTATTTTGTCAGGGTTTATCCAGTTCGGTAATGGGCCATCCTTTAGCAGGGATAATCCACTCAGGATGGGTGGTGCTTGCTGCTGCTGCCTGGGGGAGTTCCCACAGTTGAGATAAGAATTACTACCCCACCTCACATGATCTGCCTCTCCTCAATGACAGCCTCAGGGACCAGGTGTGTAACCAGCTGCTGGGAATGACCCATCTTACCAAGGAATTATGTGGCTGGTGATAGAATACACCCTTTTTGGGTAACCCAGGATAAGCAGGTTGTCCCCCTGCAGCCCATGGAGGGCCACAGGAGATGCAGAGATCCACTCACAGGCCGTGGGGGAGGTGCTCACGCTGGAGCGGGTGGATGCCTGGAGGAAGCTGTGATCCTGTGGGAGAGCCATGGAGAGAGGAGCCCTGCTCCGTGGCTGGAGCAGCCTGTCCTTGGAGGACTGCACCCCGTGGCAGAGTGACCCACGCCGCAGCAGGTTTGGGAGGAATGTTCACCCGTGGGATGGACTCACATTGCAGGAGTTTTGGGAGGACTGGTGCTCGTGAGATTGGACTCATGCTGGGGAAGTTCACAGAGAACTGTCTCCCATGGGACAGACCCCACGGTGCAGCAGGGAAACGACTTCTCTCCCTGAGCAGCGGAAAGAAAATCTTGGGTGA